>APFE031085384.1:673-19560 GCA_000404065.3 Pinus taeda | reverse complement strand
CAATGTCTTTCTCTCATTTGCAAAGCTTGACATGAAGAGCTAAGGTCTGAGACTTGCTTAGGAGGCCAGTATAAGTGATGATAGACCCATACTGACTGCAAATAGTCTTAGTGACGATATTTTTGTGTAACAAATTGCCCCCTAAAGTGCGAAGTCTATAGTAGATGAGGATTTCATTTATCATTTAGGAAGAGTGAAGTACTTTATTATTTCGAGGATCATCTTGCGGAGAGCTCGGCTGGAACCTGTAAAGACATTCAAATGCAAAATATATATATATATGAGATCATATCATCGCTGAGGTAGGCATTCCCATACTCAGATCAAAACTAACTAGAAAACTAACTACTGTTCTAATATAGGAACGATCTTGTAATACATCACAAGTATAGACACATGTAGACACAGTATGGACGCAACCATCTTTTTATGAATAGTCTACAACATAACGAATACAAAATTCCTCGCAACCTAGATGGTGGAAACTAGATCCAGGGTCTTCATTTCTACTTCTCGAAATAGTACGATTCTATCCATGTGAATGAATGTGTCGAAGTCGAACATGGTAGAAACCACTTGATTACCAGTCGATATTGTAAACTGTTAACAAGTGTGAGAGAAACCACCAATAATGAAAATGGCTCTCAAAGTACTCAGTACAATCCATGAGATGTGATTAGATGTGTCGATGTCGAACATGTCACGGAATCCTCCAATCGAAGGTCAATGATGCAACCTATTGTCGAAGCCGAGAAACCTGCCATTGAGGCATGCATATCCCAAGGTACTGGCGATTTCTAGATCATCTTTCTAGATGAAGAGCTGAAGTCGATAGAAAGTGATCCGTCATAGGCAAGCCCACAACACGAAATCATAGATCAAATTTGAAGAAATTTAGTTGCAAGGACTAATTCAGGGATAGTCAAGATGGATGACAGATATTTGTGCAGGTGAATGGCTTATTCACACTGACCTCTTGAACACATAATGACACAGCAGATGGTTTGGTGACGATTGACCCAAAGTTAATACCCAGAAACTGGCTGAAGACTTTCAATCTGGTTTGATCAACTGTTAGGCAAAAGATTTCCCAACCCAGGTGAATGAAAGTGTTGTGTTAAAGAGTGTTACAAAGTATGACAAGCAGGCTCATTTTTCTCTCTTTTCCCCCACCATTTCTGGCAAGTACCTCTTTATTTTTACAAGCTTGAGGAGGATAACATATGCCTTGATTATAAGCTCATCCTTCGGATGAGTCCAACTTAGTTTAAATTCGACCCTAAGAAGGAAGTGGTCTGGTTCCTGTTTGTAATTGAACAGTCCTTTAACTTCGAAAAATTTTTTTAACGAGTCTAAGTATAGGAGAAATCGGCATTTTTCATTTTAGAGAGTTTGAAAACTTAAGAAGACTCCAGGGTTGACTTTTTTGTAAATTTGTGTCTCCCAAGCCCGAAAAAGTATAAAATAATACTTGAGAGAACCGCTTGATATTTTACGACCAAGGATTACTTTTCGTAATTAGTGCCTCTGATCCGAAAAAGTAAAAAAGCGATCAACGACACGTCATTTTATGACCAATATTGAATTCGAAACAACAAAAACCCGACAATCTTTTCGTGTTTTTACGGTCAGAAAAGGGTTGTAAGAGTACCGTCTTTTTACTTCCATTTTAACAAGCTTAAAAAGAAAAACTCGGCAATATTTTCATGTTTTAGGAGTTAGAAAATAGCTTAAAGGTGACTCTAATGGTTTTTCGTTGAAGATTACCAATTTCGCCTGAAAAACCGTTATCCTGAACGAAAACTCAAACATTACTCATACCTGTTTAAAAATGGGTAAAAATGTCGCAAAAAACACCTTTTTAAAGTGAAACATAAACAAATTTAAAATTTATTTACCCAAAAAACTTATAAAAAGGAATTTTTACCATTCATTTTTACCATTTGAGATTTGGGTGAGATAAAAGGGCTTTTGACCAGAAACTTCCCGTGAAGATTGCGGAAAATCCATCCGTCGGAATTGAACGCCGTCTCCTCCAGGTAATCCACATCATCCTACTCGTCATTTTTGTCCATTTGAAATTGTTTTTTAGGGTTTAATTTTTATTTTTAGAAGGTTTCTATGTTTCAAAAACCGCGCGCAGGGGTCCGCAGGTTTACCACAGGGGACCTGCATACCCCAACTTTTTTGCAATGGGAAAAAAGTCGGGGGTACGCACCTGCCGTGAAGGCAAGGTGCAGACCCCACGCACTGTCCCTAACAAGGGGGTGCGTACCCCGCACAAAGGTTTGTAAAAACCTAACTAACTCAAAAAATACCCAATTAAATCAATTTTATGCATTCTAATTCTCCTTTTTTACTTGAATGTAGGATAAACATCATGCTTGATTGGTGAGAATGGGAGCACGAGGATGTGGAACTCGCCACGATGAATCATCAACCTTCGATCCATGCATTGAAGGCATGTGGCTTATACAAATTCTGGGCCATACCTGGCATGAGGGCCCAGGTGGACATTTTGCAGTGGCTGGTTGATAGATGGAGTATACAGGACCAGTGCTTCTTTATTGGTGGGCATGCTCGAAATCAAGCCAGCTGATATTTACTTTTTGATTGGTTTGCCCAGGAGGGGTGAACATTTGACTCTCTTTGGGCCCAGGGCAGGTGGCCAGTCTGTCGAGAGCCTCCAGCTAGAGTTCTACAATGTCCAGAACCGGGACAAAGGGATAGATATCAAAACCATATCCTGTCTTGAACTCATGGTTATTGGGTTTACGGTTACCAGACTCTGCAGTAGTGTAGCACTACACATTTCCACTGATCCCAGATGCGGATGGCAGTCGATTGCCTTCGAGGAACCATTTTCAACTGGTGCGATGCTGTGCTGGCCAATGTAAAGGGCCAACTGACCAGGGCCAAAAACGGACAACTAAATACTTTTGGGTATGGTGCTATAGTTGTTAGTTTTGGTTTGGAGAGGGTTCTAATGTTGATCCTGCAGCACCTCACTGTTGGAGTTGGGCTTCCTCGAGAGCCTAAACTGATGCGATGGGTTGCAGTTATGGCCCGTCATCCTGATGAGGGGACCGAGGTCGTTCGGTTCAAACCTGAGTATTTCCAATGGTTAGAGACCCAAGTTTTTACTATCCAGGACTTTCCTTATGTTGGGGTTGATTTCCATGGGGACCCAGACATGGCTCTTCCGCCAGGAGAGCAATGGGATGATGCAGGTAAAATCATTTTCAACATTTTCCTAATTTTTTTTTTTTTTTTATATCGTCCCAAAACTGATAGTAAAAGTTTCAAATGTAGATGTGGGCCCACAGCGACCAACCACTCTCCGGCCTTATGAGAGGAAACAAATAGTTGCACCGGCTCCAGCCCCATAGGACGAATCAGCAGAGACTTTGGCTAAGTTGGAGAGCCATCTAGAGCGCCTGACAAGGGACATTCTAGAGACCAGCATAGATGACATCCCTCGTCGACTTCAGCGCTATGTGATTGGGGTCCCAGGACCTTTTAGGAGGTTCCTTTGTAATGTGGCTCGTGTAGTGGTTTCGTATCGAGATCATCACCAGTGATGGGATGATCGCTTATTGTAGTCACATATGACATTTTTGCTTTTTGTACTTATCATTTTTGCCGATCATAAGGTGTTTTTCAACCTATGATCGAGGACGATGTATATTTTTGACACACTCCAATTATATGATATTATTGTTACCAGCTTACCTTGTTAAACATGTTATGGAATGTTTTTAAATTTACTTGTATGATTATTGCACATGTCTACTTAACATTTGAGAAGCAATTGCATCTGCTAATGTATTTAAAGATCTTGGAATATGCTGATATTCAATATATTCAAATTCATGTTCCAAGAGACGCACTCTCAAAAATAATCTTAATAAAACTGGATTTTTAATGGCGTATACTCTATTAAGCTGTAATACAACGAGTTCAGAATCTAACCTCACTATCAAACTCCGAATCCCAAATGAAATAAATTCAGATAATAACTCAATCACTGCACTATACTCTGCAATGTTGTTTGTTGTTTGACCAAGGCTTACCCCATGCATAGATACCAACTCGTCAGAGGGAAAATAGATAACCTAAGCTGCGGAAGAAATATTCCGTGTACTACGAAAAGCACCATCAGCGAAACCAATGTATGTTTGGAGAGGCATTGACATCTGCGACATCAAACGTAAAACCAAGATAAGCGGGAATAACGACGAAAAACTCACTCTCTAAGCTAAGCACACTTTTTAATCTAAAACACATCAGCTAGAAGGAAACTAACCTAACTAAAAAATCCCCACACTTGTTTTAAGCATAATACCTCTTCAGGTAAAGACCATTTCTGGGTTTACCTAAAGAGACCCCGTCAAAGTCTACCAATTCATAGGCCCCTTTCGCTAACTTCTGCTTGACAACATAGGGACCATGCCACATAGGCACGAATTTTCCAGCGCCTAATTTATCATTTGCTTGATCGTACAATAAGACTAGATCTCCTTCCGAAAAATTTCAAGGGGTCACATTTCGAACATAATGAGCTTTAATACATTTTGCATGAGATTCGATTGCTAATGCAGCATAGCGGCGATTCTCATGTAGCTGAGACAAGTATAACAAACGTCTTTCCTCTTCAGAAGTGGCTGGAAGTAACTCGATGGCCATTCACAATGACGGGATTTCGCACTCAATAGGTAACACCACTTCCAAACCATAAACTAGTTGGAAAGGAGTGAACCTTGTTGATGTTTTAACTGAGGTTCGATACACCCACAACACTGAAAATAACATGTTGTGCCAATTCGACCGATGAATCCCAATGATTCGTTGGATCATGATGACTAGAACTTTGTTGATGGCTTCAACCAGGCCATTAGCTTGTGGATAATAAGGAGTTGAACTGTCCTGACGCAAGCCAAGCTGGCCTGTAAGTTCTGTCGTCATAACGTTTCGAAAATGATGCCCATGATCAGTGATAATCGTTTGTGGAACACGAAACCTAGCAATGATATGATTGAATATGAAAATCGCAGCTGTTTTGCTGTCTGCCTCAAATGTAGGCATCGCATCGGTCCACTTGGTAAAATAATCTACTGCAAGGATAATATATGCATGCCCCCCGGCCGAGTGAGGGTTACATGTAATAAAATCGACCAAAGGACCAATGACAATTATAGGGTGAAGAGAAGCAAGTGGAGCGCGCATCTTTTGATAAAAAATTTGGTAGTTGTGGCATTTTCGGACCACAATAATACAATCTTTAAACATAGACGACCAGAAATAGCTAGCGCGCAATATCTTTTGGGCAGTGGCATACCCAGACATATGAACGCCAAATTCTCTAGAGTGACAGTCATTGAGGACCCTTTCAGCTTCTTCATGAGTCAAACAACGTCGAAAAATAGAGTCTGCCCCACGACAATAAAGAGTATCTCCAATAATTTTGAATTGTTGGGACTGGAATTATATTTATCGATAGTTTGATCGTGAAATATCTGGCTGAAAGTATTGGGTTTGGAGATAAACGATGATATCCGCATACCACAGATCTAAAGTGCTGATCAGAAACAAGGATTCGTTTGCAATGAGCTCCTCCACCACAGTTTCCGTGTCAGCATGTGGGAAGTCACACATTAATTCCGCAAAAACTAAAGATTTCTTTGACTTAGACTTTTCAAACTCCAAGTCGAACTCCTGCAGGATAACAATCCATTTGGAGTACTTGCCCCCCAACATTTTCTTGGTCAAAATATAGATCATAGGGTTGCAATCGGAAATAATTGTAGTCTTGCGTAGTAAAATGTAATGACGAAAACGTTGGACAGCTTGAACAACTGCCATGCCAATTTCTCCACATGTGAGTATTTTAGCTCAATTGGATTTAACGTGTGACTAAGGTAATATATCACATGTTTAGTACCGAATTCGTCTTCCTGAACTAACACCATTCCGATGGTGGAATAGGAAGCGATGAGATACAAGAAGTAGTCCTGGTTGTAGTTGGGAAGATGCAACAGCGGTGCATGGGTCAATGCGTGTTTTAGCGCATCAAAATATTTCTCAGCTATCTCGTCCCAAAAGCATGAAGTATTCTGCTTCAACAATCGGGTAAAACCCTTTGTGATCTCGGCGTAGTTAGGGATGAATCGACGTAAAAAGTTTGCTTTCCCTTGCAAACTTTGGAGTTGGCAAAGAATCGAAGGAGGAGGCAATCTGATAATGGCTTCAACCTTCGAGGGATCGACGTGAATGCCGGCTTTCGAAACAAAAAACCCCAGTAACCGACCTATTTCAATACAGAAAACACACTTGTGTGGGTTCAATCTAATTCGATAATGCCTACACCTCATAAAAATTTCTCTTAAATGGACAAGATGTTCAACTCGATGTAATGAATGAGTAGGCAATTCATCGAGATATGGTTGCACAATGTGCTTAATATCATGAAAAGCATAAGACATGGCCCGTTGAAAAGTTGCCCCGGTGTTCTTGAGTCCAAAAGGTAATTTGCAATAAGAAAATGTCCCCCATGGACAAATGAATGTTGTTTTTGGTTGATCAGTAGGTAGAATATTGATTTGATTGTATCCGTAAAATCCATCCATAAAGGAGAAAATTTCGCTGCCGGCACAATCGTCAATGATTTGATCGATATAGGGAGTAGGGTAATTGTCTTTTGGACATGCTCAATTAATGTCCCTATAGTCGATACATATTCTTATTGTCCCTTGCTTTTTGTTAACATGAACAATATTCGATACCCAATCAGTTAACGGGATCAGATAAATGAAACCTGCTTTGAGTATTTTTCAACTTCTGCTTTAATCGCAACAGCTTTTCTTGGGTGAATCTGACGCAAACGTTGTCAGACGGGTTTAGCGTCCGGGTAAGTTTTGATTTCATGAATTACAATTGCTGGGTCAATTCCTGGCATTTCCTCATATGACCAGGCAAACACATCGCAGAATTCTTGAAATAGGGCCTTATATGTTTGGATTTTATCTTCCATACACGAGGCACCTATATGAACGTTTTCAACAATTCCAGGCTTAACTGAAATGTCAAGGGGAATAGTTCGAGAAATATTTCCCAAGTTTAACTCGGAATCAGGATGTTTCATTGGATTCTGAGCGTCCTTAGCATATTCAGTCGTAAAAATTAATGAAAAATCATTTTCAAAACGATTGCTCTCGGGTAAAAATGAAGATCGGTGATGAAGATCTTCCCATGGTAACTCATCGACGCATAGGATTTCACGAATTTGCTCATCCGTTTGAACAAGTTCAGAAAACATTATTAAATCCGAGTTTGATGTCGAAAGTGATTCTTCATGGACCACATTCATTAAGTCGATTTGGGTTGATGTGGTGTCGGAAAACGACTGCACGGTCTGATACGCAAGTTCATATGGACTCAGAAGCATAAGAGTACCAAATGAGTCTATGTCAGATTCAGAAGGTATGGTCCAAGGATCATCATTAACAATGGTTTTTGATGAAATCATATGAATGGTTGCAGTAGAAGACGATGCGTTGATAGGAGGAAAAGGAAAAGTGTCCAGTAAACCAGAATCTTTAACTAGTCCTACTCCAACATCCTTATATGGGATCGTCGCTTTACCAACATGCTGAATGCTCTCAACAGAGGCTGGGTCAGATGAAAAGTATGACAACTGGTCTAAGGTGACGATCTTTCCATTATGAGGAAACTTTATAAGCCAAAAGACCGATGAAACAACAACTGTCATAGCGTAAGACCAACTACGACCCAAGAGAAGGTTGTAATCTAGAGGGGTATCAACCACCTCCACATCTATATTAATAGTTTTACCTTCAACTCCTATAGGTAGATCCTGTAGAATGCCGAAAGGATGAAGCCCACAACCATCAAAGGCCTTTAGAATCATCGGGGATTGATTTATTGAAGGAGAACCAAGCGATCTCCAACACTATATTGACATAATACATGTGGAAGCTCCCTCATCAATCACAGTCCTATGAACAAGTCTGTTTTTGACTATCATTGGAATCTGGACAACCATCTGATGAGGTAAGCGCGGTTTACTATTTTCTAGGTTGAATATTATAAGGTTCGGGTCCTGAACGTCAACAACTCCTATAGCCGACAAAAGTAACTTACGCTGTGTTGGACATGATTGCAGCACTTCCAAAGCCGACATTGCTGAGGGTGAAACAGCTAAATCCTCAACAATGTTGTAGTTCTGAGCCGCTCTCGCATGTGGATTGAAAGCATATTTTCAAAGTACACCCTTTTTAGGCGGTTTGATTACTAAGTCTAGATTAGGTTTCTCGATCTGTAGTGGATCGGAACCGGGAGTTGAGGTTGATGGGTTCGAATGGGAAGATTCTACTTCTTTACCATCAATAGGACTTTTACTGTATAATCTTGCGATTGAGTCGCAATCCTAACATGGGACATCATCAATATGGGTTCTTCATTGGCACTGGAGGATGAACCTATCATTTTACTGTCTTGAGCTGGAAAAGGATCCTTCAAGACAGTAGAAGTTTGGGAACCTTTGACAATTTTCGCAACCTCTGCACGATGAGGGCAGTCTCTTGTAAAATGTTCTTCATCACAGATGAGACACAGATAACGAGGTTTGCATTTTTCATCAGTTGATTTCGCTTTTTCGGGTTTCTCTTTCGAATTCTTATCTGTTTTATTCTTCTTCTTCCCTTTCTTCTTACCACCAGTTTTTGATTTAGCTGTAGATGACTCTACAACGTGAATATCAGCGAAAAGTTCTGTGGAAGAATCTCCTGTCGAGGAATCTGGCAAGGTTATGATAGGAGAAGAATTCTTGGAAGACCTCTTCTTACTTTTGGTATTAACCGTACCAATCATACCATCAGTGGCATGAGACCCTGAAGGAGTAGGAGCGATTTGATTTTGTTTGGGTAGATCGGGGATTTTCTAGTGTAACGTACCTGACTGAGTATAAAAGTCAAGGTACTGTGCTTGAGCAATTACTTGCTCCTCAGTAACAATTCTGACCTTAGCTACATCCTTAGTGATCTTGGGCAGTAAAGATTTTGCAAACCATTCAGCTAAGATCTAATCCGGGATAAAAACTTTCACTAAACGCTGTCGATGTCTCCATTCATGGATATGATCTGAAATGTAAGTGGACGTTGACTTCTTTAACGAAGTTAATAATTTCGTGCCATTGTCATATCTGACCGACAACTGAAAATGAGTTAAAAACGAGGTAGCTAACTGACTAAAGTTATAAAAAGTGGCTCGCGGTAACTCCATGTACCACTTGGCCGCAAGACGAATTAGAGTGTGTTGGAAAAGCCGTAAATGAATTGAATCATCGGAAATGGAATTAGACGCACACCAGAGGTGATAAGTCATCACATGGTTCGACGGGTCCTCTCCTAGCTCACCTTCGAACTTAGGAATATCACTGGGCAACTTATGCGGCATTGATGGCCAATACTGAAGATAGTTAATTGGATCGTTTGTAAGGTGCGTCAAGTCAGGCAAGTCCAAAGTTGCGATAAACGGTAACTGGCGATTAGGGTCCCTAAAACTATGGGTCTATAGACCAGCCCCAAGAGGAGGATATCCAGGATAACTAGGAATTGGAATCGCATTTGGGATATTTGACCTCCTGGAAAACCAGGATTAACCGAACCATACTGGGGTTGCTGAGGTTGTTGATATGTATACCCAGGGTACGGTTGATACTGATAAGTTGGTTGCTACGTAGCAGGACCATATTGGTACTGTCTTTGGTATGGTTGTTGATTATACTGAGGTTGAGTGGTGACAACCATACTTCCTACAGGCATCTGAACTAAAGTGTGGACTGTGGGTCCAGACTGAGGTAAATATGTTTGAGGAATAGATACAGGGACAACAGAAACCGGAGCTGTCGATACTCCAGAAGAAGGTGGGGTAGATGCAGCAGATGTTGCAGTAGTTGCAGCAGACGTTTGAGGCAGAGTACGAGGCGTACTAGGCCCAGACTGAGAAACTACAGAAGGTGCAGAAGTTTAAACAGTAGACTGGACAGGTTGCTGGGATGAACCAGAAATCAAGGGTTGTCCAGGTTGAGATGAAAACTGCGCATTCGGTTGCAAGACCTGTTGGGATTGAGATGAATCCCACACTAAATTCGTTCCGGGGTATGGACCTATAACAGGTTGAGGATATTGAGGACCATAACCAGGTTGAGGGTAGGGTTGATAATATGATTGACCGAAAGGTGGTTGGTAACCTTGAGCTGGGTACTGACCTTAGGGTTGATAACCCTGAGGCACGTACTGATACCGGGGTTGACCTTGAGGTACATATTGATATTGAGGTTGATTTTGAGGTGCATATTGATACTGAGGTTGACCCTCAGGTACATATTGATACTAAGGTTGACCTTGAGGTACATATTGAGTCTGGGGTTGACCTTGAGGAACGTACTGACCCATAGGTATGTACTATCCTTGAGTTTGTCCCCCAGGCACAAACTGAGTACCTTGAGGTTGCCCCCCAGGCATATACTGGGTACCTTGAGGTTGCCCCCCAGGCACATACTGGGTACCTTCAGGTTCCCCCCAGGCACATACTGGGTACCTTGAGGTTTCCCCCCAGGCGGAGACTGACCACCTTGCGGTTGAGGATTGGGAATATAACCTGACATCATGATAATATCTTCTACACTCAACGGTTTAGTACCATTACTTCCAGTTAATAACTTTTTTTCAATAGGTTGAGGAGATGCTCCTGAAAAAGTACCAGACATGGATTGATACCCAGCGGGAACAGAAGGACCGCCGTAAAAAAAGGCCTCCGGAGATTGAGAAAACATGGATGACTGCTTAGACATATTCAATGGAGAATAGTAACCTCCAGGATTTCCAAAAAATTAGTTAATGAAAGATACCAAGTGCTGCTCCTAGGTGGACTGTAAAAGATTGATTCACGCTCCCTAAGGTCTAAGATAGGTCAATCTTCTGGAAAAGGAATGCCTTCTTCGTTGTCCGAAATAGCAAGTTCTTCAATAGCTATAAGTCCAGAAGGAAGATCTTGGGTAATTATTGTTTCTACCCTAGGTGAACTAGGACCACTAGAAGTTGGAGAAGCAAACCCTGATATTGGAGTAGCAACAATTTCAGATTTGGGTTCAGATATTTCAGGTTCTTCACTTATATCACTAGTAGATGCAACACTACCAGTAACTTCTGAAACGAATATAGGTTACGGATTATAATCTGCCTCTAATGGTTGAGAATTAGGATGTAATATCAAAGAAGATTCTCCTTCTTCAGGTGGCCCACTTCTACTGTCTCTAGAAGTTACGAGGACTTTCAAGACTTCAAGTTGGCTTGATACTTCCTCAGGAGGTTGGCCCCAAAGTCTACGAGACTTCCTCAGTAACTCAGCCACGTTTACAAACTCAGGAGATTGGCCCCGAAGTCTACGGGACTGCCTTGGTAATTCAGCCACAGTTAAAGACTTTTAACTAATTCACATGCAAACAAAGTAAAATCTCAATGAAAACCACCTAAAGCCTCTAAAGAACCAAACAAATTGAATCACACGCCTAAAGAATCTAGGAGATCAATCACACACAAAAAGTAACTTTCCGTACCGAAAACACTAGTTGGTGATGAAATCCAATGTCGCAGAGTTCGATACAGAAATAGCGGTTGGAACAGTTACCCTGACAACCTGCTTAATGAATAGACTGGCACAAGTTTCTCCACTTAACCGTCTCGAGTGAAGAGAACCCCCCCAGAAAATCTAAGTGAGTCTAGCCGACGTCTGCTCCAGGTACAGTGGGATCTTCCCGCCACCGTCACCTTAGGAAGAGTCCTATAGAATATGGTCACTATGGTTACCATTAGAAACAAATATACCTAGGGGAGCAGTCTACGATCCGATACGCATGCAAGGGCAGAGTAACAAGCTCAATCCCCTTGAAGGCTCCTTGACATAAACCAAGGTTTACCAACAAGTGACCCCAGGTTCCTCGAGAATGGTTAATCCGAGGTGTGCCGTTTGTAATACGTGAATATCTGGCTTCGTTCCCAATGAGGAAGGATTGATTCCCACACTAGTTCGAACACGATCTCGTGCTTCTCCTTTAAGAGGAGCTTTCCCAGAGCATAGATGCAACAATTTGATTTCTCTCCTACCGCAAGATACAATTACTTGTTTGTTTTACTATCTTGGAGAGATTAAGTACTCCCTACTCCAAGACACTAGCATAAGCTATGTTGGTGTAATAGAACCCTAGAAATAAAAAGGTTTCTAGATTAATTTTACTTTAAGCGTTATTTTTATTGGTTTTTGATTAAGTCAAGAGGTGCGGAGATGAAACTCGTGGTGTGAAGACTCGACTTAAAATCACTAAAAAGATGCCTAAGATGAATCCAAACAATCTTTTCTCTTCAATGAACTTCTAGCTAGGAAAGAAGTTTGAGAATGCTAAATGCGTGTAACCAAATCTCTCTTAACACAAACAAATTTTAAAGAAGAGTTTGTTGTTCCAATGCACTCAAATACGAGAACAAACAAGTTATTTGCAACAAGAATTTCCTTTTTCATTCAAACACTCAATGCTACCAAAACAAACTTTTGAAAAGAGATTTTTGTATTTTATAAAAACACTTCAACAACTAATGACTAAAGCCAAATCTTGAGAAAAACTATGAACAAGCAAATCTTAAGATCTAACAAACTATAAAAAACTACTTGAAGTAGTAAAAGCTTACAAAATATTTTTGTCTTTTCAAGGATGTTTTACTTGGCGATAAGCAAACCAAGGACTAACTTGTCTAGAATCACAAATCAGTCAAAAAACAAGCGATATTTTGTTCTTTTTGTAAAAGTGAAATCCAAACTTTTAACAAAAGATTTTCGAAATTTTGGAAAGAGAAAACTCAAGATGGATTCCTCAACAAAGGTTGATTTTACAAATGGTCAGACGCATAAGAAGGCCAATAAAAACCAAGGTGATCTGAGGCTTCTATGCTTCTAAGCTCTGAGCTTCTACACGACCAAAATGAAAATCAAGATCGACAACCAAAACTTCTAGGAATTTCACCTAAAACCCTAACACCAATGAAATTAGACCAAGGAAAGCTTTTGACAAGTCACAAGTGGGTCTGGGCAGAGGATAACAATACCTAAACCAAGATAAAACTAATTAAAAGAGGAAAAATCATGTTTTTCAAAAATTTAGTAGGGTCTGCAGGCTCAGAGTTTGCACAGGTGCGTGCACGCTCTGTGTGCAAAGTAAACATGCGTGGAGGTACGCACTGTGATACAAGCATAGGGTGCGGACTTCTCCTAAAGTTATTAAAAGCCAAAACAAACCTAGATCCACTAAATCCACCCAATTCCACACACAACAAGCCGAAAACAGAAACAAAAAGGCCTTTTCTCAGGTAAAAAAAAAACATGGAAAACAATCAAGTCCCCAGCAGAGTCGCCATTTTGTCACGCAGAAAGAGTCGAGGTTGTGGACAAGATCGACCTTCATAGTATCTAAAGGTATCTAGTGACAAGCAAGCCAATCAAAAACTATCTTTCTCTAAATATGCAATTAAAACAAAGGCAAACAAGTGTTTTAGGCCTACCTTGGGTCCAATGCAAGTTTGTGGAGGCCTCGCTCCCTCGCTCCAAATGAGCTTCCTTGAAGTGTAATTTTGCAAACACAAACAAGCAAACCAAATTAAATAGCACCTGAAAAGCCAATATTATAAAGCATATTCATCATAATGATCAAGGAGATTATGAGACAAACCACATAAGACAATTTGTTGAGAAAAATGAATATGATTGTATTAATTCAAATGAAGAAGAACTTTACAACCTGTGCCTTGATGATGTACAAGCTCCTCCCAGGGTCCGACAAGAAGTCTCCTCTACTTTGACAAGCTTCACTCACTTCCCAATGAAACCAAAAGCTATGTGATCTCTCCTCTCCAGTTTAACTAGGAAGTCCCAATTCCATTAGCATTTACCCTCAAAATGTTCAACTTCTAACCTCCCCAGCAATTGACCCAATGCCTTAATTTATAGTGCAATGGAGGGAAGTTACTAGGTCCTCCTTCAAAGGGATAAAGCCCTCCTTCAAAGGGATAGCTCCTCCTATCAAGGGGTTAGCTCCTTCTCTTTTGGGATGCATGAACCACCTTCGAGCGAACAATCCATGTTAAAATCCTTCTAGAAACATCTAGAATTAACCCAAAAGTGAGTTTTTTAGGATAAACTTGCGCCTTTTTTACTTTTACAGGGGTACGCACCCACCCCTTTACAGACAAAGCATGCAGGTACGCAGGTAATATGAACAGAGGGTGCGGGTCCGCAGGTAAAAGTAGGAGAATGTGCGGAACCAGAGTAATATTGATTTTCAATGTCTTTCTCTCTTTTGCAAAGCTTGACATGAAGAGCTAAGGTCTGAGACTTGCTTAGGAGGCTAGTATAGGTGATGATAGACCCATACTGACTGCAAATAATCATGGTGGCAATATTTTTGTGTAACACCCCCCCACGCACCCCCCCGTGTGGAGGGGTGTACAAACTTCCTGGGGTATACATCTAGCTGAAACAAAGACCTCTGAACAATCATGCTTCACACCCAACACTCCATAGCTCCACAGATGATCATCCAAGCTAGGGATGATGGCTCTACCAGAATCACCAGTTTGCAACAGCAGACGATTGTCTCTCATATGTACATGAAAATGAATTTATAAAGTTGTGCATGGGAATGCCTGCCTCAGCTAGATCATGAAAATATTATGACGATAATGTATTGTATTGTATCTTATTACAGGTCACCTTCCAGTTCGAAAAACCTTGGATCCTAATGATAAAGCATTTCACCCGACATCAGAAGATTTACAACCTCATGCTTTAGGGGGCAACTGTTATAGACATATTTTGGCACTGCAACCCCAATCACATATGTTGGTAAACCAAGGGCTCTTAAACCCCTAAAAGTGTTGTTTCAAACCCTAAAGGATCAAGGTCAACTGATTACATCATTTCCCAGAAGTTCTCCCTGAAAAACTACTCAGAACTGGTCAAAACTAGACCATACAGACTACTCCATGTTGAGGGTGCGATGCATCTCACCTATTACACACAAGGGGTGCGATGCCTACTGAAAATCCCTTCCATAGGGTGCTAGGTGGAAACTCAAAGAATCTTCTAGAAACTGCTCATATAACACTTGCCTCTCTAAATTTTCCCAGGGATGAGTAAGAGATCATGAAATCTCCAAGTGGAACCAAGAACTATCAGTGAAATGACACTAATCAAAAACCCAGAAGCTGACTCACCCCCCTGCAAATATCTATATATGGATCCCTCATCCTAGAGATCTAGGAGGCTAGAATTTTGTATTTTGTAAGGAAGTGTTGTTGGTTTCTTTTTGAGACATTGTATTGTTGGGTGATCTAGCTTTTCATGAGGTAAAGAGGGATTTCATGCTGGGAGGATGGCGCTGGATCAGATAGCTAGGTTGTAATCCTCTGTTCTACTTCTATCAATAAAGTTATTTGAGTTTTCCTCCATATACTTGTGTATTTCTGAGTCTTGTATTTATGTATGCATTTGTATGGTTAATGTACTTCTGATTCTACATTATTTATGTTATCATATATCTCTATGATTTGATGGTATTTTGTTGCTTTGCCTCTACAGGTGTTTTTTGAAGCGGGAAAAGTGAGAAAGGAGTGGAAAAGCTTTATCAAAGGAGAGAGGAAACAAGCAAGGAGCCAAGCGAAAGACCAAGGTTTGTGCTCTCTGCTTCTCTCTTATCTATCTCCCATAAAGGGAAACACAAGTTACTTTGAATTGTTTGTTTCTAAGATAGCAACCCATCTTAGTTGGACTAGCAGATCTGAATAGACACTAGTTTTCCCGAAAATAGAGTGTACTTCATCAACCAATATGCCAATGTTGTCTTCTATCTTTCTTGTCCTCTTATTATAGCATCTATACCCTTTTCTTTGAATACAGTATCCAAGCAGTATTCCTTCATCAATGCATGAGTCAAGATTCCCAAGGTTCTTTTCATTTCTTTTAATGAAGCACTTTCTCCCAAACACCTTGAGGTGTTTAACTGATGCAATTCTACCCCTCCATAATTCATATGGAGTTTTGTCACTGTCAAGCCTGAGATGAGTTATGTTTGACAAGTATATTTTTGCTTGAGTTGCTTCTCCCCTTAAGTGGTGAGCCACTCCTACTTCATCCAACATCGCTTTGGCCATTTCCTAGATTGTTCAGTTCTTCATCTCCACAACTCCATTTTTCTTAGGAGTTTTGGTCAATGCTAATACCTTACTCTTCATAGAATTCTTAAAACTCTTTTGAGGTGAAATATCCCCCCTTTGTCTAATCTCAAGCATTTTATCTTCAAATTTTTCTCCTTCTCTACCTGAGCCTTAAACTTGTTGAAGTTATCAAATGCTTCGGACTTATATTTTATGAGGAGAATCCAAGTAGCCCTCATGTAATCATCAATTAATAGAAGGAAGTACCTTTCTCATTTTTATATTTTTGTTCTTTTGGGGCCATATATATGTATGTGAATAAGCTCCATAGGTTTGAATGAGGAGAACTCTTTCATTTTAAAATGATTCCTAGTCTTCTTTCCAAACTAACATGACTTGCAGATGGTGTTATCAGGCCTTGACAATTTTGGTAATCCTTTTACCCCACCTATATTTCTTATCCTTATCAAGTTGTAAAAATTCATGTGTCTGAGCCTCTTATGCCACATCCGTGCTTCGTTGGTTTTTCTCAAGTAATAGTTGACCCTTGAGTCATCAAACACATAAAAGTTATTGTGAGTCCTCACTGCCTTCCCCACTAGTTTTCCATTTTTTATATTATGTACCTCACAATATTTAGATCGGAAGGTCACATCATAGTCGTTTTCACACATTTGGCTAACACTTTGTAGATTGTGTTTGAGGCCTTCCACATACAACACATTCTACACTTTTGTCTTGTGATCAAGCATGGCCACTCCTTTTCCTTTGATTCTTGTTGGAGCGTTGTTGCCAAAGATGATATTGCATCCTCCGTCTTTTTATTTTAGTGACAAAAACTTGCTCTTGTCTCCAATCATGTGTTTGTAACAACCACTGTCCACATACCATTTGTTCTTTTTATCATGCGCTGATAAGGTGAGCCCACTGGGCATTCTCTTTTTGGTCTTCCGTTTCCAACTTCTTTTATCCCTTTGTATGTGAGTCTGTCTGTCAGTTTGAGATTTAGACAAGTATTCAAACATACTTCTACACTCATTGACCTTGTACCCGAAATTATTACATTTAAAACATTCAACTTTTAATTGTATGGGAGTGAAGGCATTTCGATTCCTAGAAGAGGAATCTTGTGACTTAACAGTCCGGTGTGAATTATACTTGAGATTTTCATCTCTTTCAACTTTGACACTTCTAGAATTAATATCTTTGTGTCCAAATATATGACACTTTTAATAGCGACCATAAAATAATTAGGCACACCTATTGTCAAATACATTATGAGGTTTATCATAGAAATACTTTGGTTGATTTTTTGTTTGACTTGTCCTCCATTGACGAACTCCTCTTTTTCTGGTTTCTCTTTTGTCTTCATGGACTCTTTCATGATGATTCCTTCTTTGACTCCGTGGTTCTTCAACTCTTGCGAACCTAAAGTTTATCCTCTTCTTCTCAATAGAAGATTCTTGTTCCTTTGAATACCCCAATCTGGTTCTGATTCTTGAGGGCCTTTGATAGCTTAGAGTCTGATTTAGTCTTCTAGTCCCTTCAACAAATCTCTCACTTAGACCCTTCTCGGTCATTGTTTTGTTAAGGTTAGTTCTTAGAGAGACCTCCTCTACTTCAAGATACTGGCAGTTTTCTTCCCATTCTTGAATCATATCTTGAAGTACCTCTTCTTTTTTTCTAGCTTCCTCTAGCTCAACCTTTAAAGACAAAAAATCATCTTTGCAAATTTTTGAGGTCCTTTCCCTTTTCAACTTGAGCATCTCCTATTTCAGCTGCTTGTTCTCCTCTTCTAGATTCTCACAATTTCCTTGTTCTCCTTTCAGTATAAGAGATATATTATCCTTTCTCTCGATAGTCTCTTCAAGTTTTTTGTTATGAAACCAACTCAAGAAAAAGATAGAAAAGATAGATCAACGCCTTAGAATTCAGCGTCTTCAAGGGGGCAACCTCCTTTACATTACATAAATGAACAATTCTTGGATGATAAAAATGAAAAGACATCCTTTCTATATATAGGAGTCTAAGGGGTCATAACATAATCAGAGCCGACATAACAATAATAATGTGAGGGAACAATAATAACAATAGTGGGCTTCTATGGGGCACAATAGTAACAATATGGGCATTGCATGGGTACATCAATATAATAAGTGGGTTGTACTAATAACAATAAGGGGTTACACTAGTAGTATAGGGGCCTAACATGCCCCTCTCCTTCAGAAAGCATTGTCCTCAACGCTTGAGTAGTTCTTGATGCTTCTGTATAAAATTCTTGTCCTCCCATGGGGAATCTTCAGCGGGTAAGTTCTTCCACTTGATGAGATACTCTGAAATTGATCGATTTCGTAACTGTCGGGTTCTTGTTTCTGTGACTACTCCAGGTTCCAATATGATTTTTCTTGCCTCTTCAATTCTAGCAATATTGTTTGAATTGGGATCTTTTGCAGCTTTGGAATAAGTGACCATACTTCTTCGTCCTTCTTCCATTCCTCCCTTGCTTCATTTATCCAATCTAGTTGGATAATAGAAATAGCACAAAAAAATGCTTCCACATCCTCATCCTTGAAGAGTCTTCCCATTCGGTAAGGTCGCCATTTTTTA
>APFE031085380.1:104901-119526 GCA_000404065.3 Pinus taeda | reverse complement strand
CAAGATCCAAATCCTCCCCCTATCTACAAAAATCCCAATTTGATTCCACAACTTCTTCATCAAGAGAGTTCTAAGACTCCCGTGTTCAAATCCCGTTCATGCCCTGCAATTTCAAAGTATCTTGAAGAACTTGATTTTGATGCACAGTTTGAGTTATCATTGTTTGAAACCAAATCCGAAAGTGTTGTTGGTTCCACGGTCCCGAATTCAGACTTTGTTGCAGCTCTTGAAATCGAAAAATCCAATAAGTCCATTGAGAATTTTATTTTAATACAGCTCGAGACTGAAATTGAGGCTTCAAGTATCGTTGATTTCCTAGAAACTTCATCTGCCACCCTTGGATCTTCCGTCACTACATTCAAATCAAGGATTCCCACCGAACCACCCTTCATTCCCACTATCGTTGTGCAGCCTATTGTCACATATCAAAAGTCTGCAGTAAATTCGCCTCCATCTACTCCTTCTACATCCAAAATTGCTTCTCCTCTACACACCCTGCCTCATACACCTCACACATCAGCTACACACACTACTCGAAAATCCCCAGACCGAATCCGCCAAGAGTGATGGCAGCCTCAAGTTTTAGATGATATGCCCATAGATTATCAAAGAAAAATTCCTTTGTTTGATGGCACTCCTCACAGCATTACCACTCAGCAACATGTGGACAGAATGGAAGATTTTTGTGACCTTCATGAGATTGATGGAGAAAATGTGACAGTGAGGCTCTTTGTACAAACATTCGCGGGTGAAGTTCGGAAATGGTTTAGGGCTTTGCTGGCTGCAAGTATCAACACCTTGTCCAATCTACAGAGACAATTCTTAGACCGTTGGGAAGTGAAGAAAAATCCACTTTAGATCCTCTCTGAATACAAGCACTTCAAGCGGAATGTGGGTGAATCAGTCCAAGATTACTGCATTAGATTTTATTTCGTTTATGATGCAATTCCCAACCATCTGAGGCCACCTGTGGGGCTAGCCATGATGAAGATTCCATATGGTTTTGATTCTGACATGGCTTATCAAATAAGAGAGAGAGCCTGCCACAATGGAAGATATGTGGAAGATCGAGCTCAACGTTGAAGCAAATCTACTGGCCAAGAGGGCTAGAGAAAGAGCAGAAAACAAGGTGACAATAAAAGAAGAGTCATCTTCGACAGATCAATTACTTTGGAAGGTGGAGCAGATGTTTGAAAGGGTGAAACTTGATAAACCTGAGCCACAAGTTAGAAATCCTAACTTCCGTGGCCAGCAACAACCACAATATAGAATCAAACGAAGAGAACAGCAAGCCCAAGATCAGATAGCTCAGCAGCCAGTACAGCCACCTCTGCAGCAAAATTTTGTGCATGGAGCGAAATCTGATGAGAAAGAGAATGTGATAGTGGAAGAAAATCAGTTCTTTACTCCAAATGATTTGCCTATTTATATTACTGAAGAGGAGGAGTATGTAGAAAGTTCAGCTGTACACAAAGATGCAGATTTCATTCTAGCAAATGACATAGTTTTGGAGGAAGAATCAGATGAGTACTAAAGAGGTTATATGAATGCTTTGTCCACCCATCAGTGGCAATATTCACTTAGAAACAGAGATGTGCCTATTAGCCCAATTCAGAAGAGGAAGGAAGTTTCAGCATCAAAGAGTGATTCACCTGTTGTACAAAAGAAAGGGAAAGAGGTAGTTGATGCTAATATTAGAAAATCACCATCAGCAAAAAATCAAATCAGCGAATTGTATCGAAGGAAAAGGAAAAGAAAGATGTCCCAGTCAAAGAGCTAGAAAATATTTTAGCTTTTAGTTTAGAAAATGAAATTTATAAATTGAAGGTATCCATTCCCTTGACTGAAATAATGATGAACAACAGTTACAGAGGGCAAGTTTCTAAAATTTTGAATTTTGATCCAATGTCTGATATGGTCAATGTCGAAGATGATCAACCCGAATTGATTTTTGGGCCAAGATTTGAATGGTGAGTCCCCAAATAGTGATGTGCCACCTTTTTATATCAGTTTAAGGTTGCATGATTTTGTGTTACATAATGCTATGTTTGATTCCAGAGCTTCCCACAATCTTATGCCAAAGGCTATCATGGAGCAGTTGGGTCTGGACATCACTAGGAAATACCAATGTCTTTATTCGTTTGATTCCAGCAGAGCAAGATGTATTGGGCTCAGCAAAGACTTGGTTGTAAGTCTGGATCAAATCCCAACGAAGAATGTTTTGATGGATATTGTTGTGGTAGACATTCCTCCAAGACTTGGTATGCTTCTTTCCAGGTCTTGGGGAGCAAAATTGAAAGGGACATTACAACTAGATTTCTCCTATGCAACGATTCCTATGTTTGGCCAAACGAGAAAATTGTACCGAGAATAAAAAATGAAATACATGATTACAAGCAAGGAGAAATCGATTAATCATTCGATTAATTATGTACATACAAATCTAGAGTCTTTTGTTTTGTATTCAGATAGTTTCAATGATATAGATAGTCAGTTAGTTGAAGCAGCAAGTATTCCAGAAATAACAGAGAATTTCAAAGAAGTTTTAAGGAAAGAAGGACAACAACAAGAAAACACCATTGAGCAATCAGCTGAAGATAATGGACAACAAGCAGGAAAAATAGAGCCAGCAGAATTTCAGCACTTAGAAGAAGATGAAGAGGGTCCGTGGACCATGGATTTCGAAGGTGCAGTGGGAAATGATGATGCTGGAATTGGTATTTGGGTACACAATCATTTTTTCGCTCCGAAAAAAGTGCCTAGTAATGTGCGGATATGTTCTTACAAGTTAGCTTTTGATTGTTCGAACAATGAAGCTGAGTACGAAGCTTTGATTGCTGGCCCAAAAATTTTAAGAAAGCTGAATGCCAAGAAGATTGCAATATATGGTGACTCCGAATTGGTGATTAAGCAAGCTAAAGGCGAATATCAAGCTAAGCACCCTCAGATGTAGGCTTACCGAAATGCAGTCCTAGATATCCTGAAATTGTTTTTAGATTATACCTTGACGTGTGTGCCTCGTATTCAAAATGTCATTGCTGATGCACTGGCTAAGGCAGCAAGTAGTTTGAAGATTCTAATGAACTCCAGTAATAAATTTGAAATCCATGTCAGGCATCGTCCGAGTATCCCGGACAATTAGAGATATTGGCAAGTTTTCCAAGATGATGAGGAGATTGATGATTTTCTGCAAAACAAAGGTAAGTTCAAAGATACCTCAATTGATGTAGAACATGATGATGGTAAATATGATGTGTAGATGAATCAAATGGAAGTGCTACATCTAAAAGATAACATTATTCCTAAAGGCTTGATACCTTTAGAAGAACTCTTTCATCAAGATGACGTAGCCCGCAAACCAACATTGCAGCCAACAAAGAAGGGTGTTGAAGAGGTCAACATCGGAACTGCTGCAAATCCAAAAATGGTAAAACTGTCCAAAGAATTTCCACAAAAGGTAAAAGCCAAATATATCAGTTTCTTGTCATCTTTTGCTGATGTCTTTGCTTGGGATTATTCTGACTTGAAGACATATGATACCACTATAATTTAGCACATTATTCCCATTCAGCCTAATCAAAAACCTTTCAGACAGAAGTTGAGAAGGCTAAATCCAAAACTGCTGCCATCAATTGAAAAGGAGATAAACAGGTTGTACAAATCAAGAATCATTGTTCCCATTAGATTTTCTGACTAGATCTCTAATTTGGTGCCCGTACAAAAGAAGACAAGTGAGATTCGCTTGTGCATTGCTTTTAGGAATCTCAATAAAGTTTCATTGAAGGACAATTATCCATTGCCCAAAATGGATCATATAGTTTAGCGAGTAGTTGGAGCATCTCGTACGTCACTACTCGATGGTTATTCTAGATATAACCAAATTTTTGTCCATGAGGATGACTGAGACAAAATAGCGTTCACCACTCTGCGGGGAACTTTTGATTACGCTAAAATGCCTTTTGGTTTGAAGAACGTGGGTGCCACATTTTAGCAGGCAATGGACTTGGCTTTCGGAAATGAGAAGGATGTCTTTTTGGTTGTGTACCTTGATGATCTGACCGTGTTTTCCAAATCATATGAAGAACACATGTATCATCTGAAATTTGTCTTTCAAAAGTGTAGAAAATATGGTGTGTCATTGAATCCGAAGAAAAGCTTGTTTGCAATGGATGAGGGCAAACTACTTGGGCACATTATCTCAAAATATTGCATTCATATTGATCTAGCACATGTAGAAGTGATTCAACAAATTGACCTGCCTCAGAATAAGAAGGAGATTCAATCTTTTAAAGGTAAGATGAATTTTTTACGTCGCTTTGTGCCTAGCCTTGCTAAACACTTAAGAGAAATTACAAACATGCTTAAGAAGGACAACCAAGTGAAGTGGACGGAAGAGGCTGTAAAATCTTTCAATTTAGTAAAATTGGCTCTTTCTTTAGGTCCGGTTCTAATCAGCCCAGATTACACTCAGGATTTTATATTGTTTTCATTTGCTTCGGAGCATACTATGGCAACTATGTTAATGCAAAAAGGAGATGAGCACAAAAGACCAATTGCTTTCTTCAACTGAACTATAAGAGATGCAGCCTTGATGTAAAACATCATTGAAAAGAAAGCCCTTGCAGTTGTGAAAGCATTGAAAGATTTTCGGGTATATATTCTGCATTCTCATACTTTGGCTTATGTTCCTAACGCTGCCGTCAAGGATGTTTTAGTGCAGACAAATCCGGAAGGAAGATGAGGCAAGTGGATTGTAGCTTTGTTGGAGTACGATGTGGAGATAAAGCTCACCAAGGTTGTTAAAGGACAGGGATTGGCAAAGTTAATGGCTGAATCAAACTTGCACACCTTAGACATAAATCTGATCACTACTATGTCTGATGAGAATGAGGAAGGTCAATTAATTCAGGTATCTGAAATGTTTGTTCTTTCTCCGTGGTATTCAGATATCATATATGTGCTGCAGAATTTGTCACCACCACCCGACATGACTAGAAACAAAAGTAGAACTCTCAAATTAAAGGCTGCTAAGTTTTGCATTCTAAATTCTTCACTTTATTAGAAAGATCCTGGTGGAATTCTATTCCATTGTTTGGTGGAAGAAGAAGAAAATCAGGTCATGGAGGATTTCCACAAAGGAGATTGTGGCAGTCACCTTTTTTTGAAAACAACAGCGAATAAAATTTTGAGAGCGGGGTACTATTGGCCGACATTGTTTGCTGATGTATATAAGGTTGTCAAGAGCTGTCATAAATGTCAGATTTTTGAAGGAAGGCAGAAATTACAGCCTTTGCCACTTAAGCCCATTGAGGTGAGTTCCCCTTTTCAGTAGTGAGGGTTGGATTTCATTGGTGAAATTCATCCCGCTTCTTCCGGTCAACATCAGTGGATTCTCACGGCAACAGAATATTTCACGAAATGGATCGACGCAATTCCCACCAGACAAGCTACAGATGCGGTAATTATTTCATTCCTTGAGAATAACATCTTGTCTCGTTTTGGTTGCCCGAAGAAGTTAATCACTGATAACGCAGTAGCTTTCAAATCAAAGAAGATGATTGATTTTTGTAACAAGTATAAAATCATTTTGGGTCACTCAACTACCTATCATCTGCAAGGCAATGGGTTGGTGGAGTCTTCTAACAAATCTTTAGTCAACATCATTAAAAATTTGCTGGAAATAAACAAGAAGAGTTGGCATAAGAAGTTGGTCAATGCACTTTGGGTAGATCGAATCAGTCAAAAGAAATCCATTGGTATGTCTCCCTTTGAGCTTGTTTATGGCATTGATACAGTGTTTCCTACCTCTCTAGTAACCCGGGTAGTCAAACTTCTTCAGGAAGCCGGCAGTGAAGAAGATCATATGTAGAGAAGACTAAATCAAATTGTCCATTTGTAGTAGACAAGAGAAGAAGTTTTCCAAAACACATCCAAGTATATGGAGAAGATTAAGAAAATCTATGACAGAAAAGCAAAGGCAGAGAAATTCCAATTGGAGCAAGTGGTGCTGAAATGGGTTGCAAGGAATGAGGAAAAGGGTAAGCACTGTAAGTTAGAAAATGTTTGGAAAGGTCCCTTCAAAATTTTTGCATATCATGGACAAAATTCTTTTCTTCTGAAGGAGATGAACAAGGAAGAATGTCCTGAAGGGCCAGTCAATGGTCGGCTGCTCAAGCAGTATCATTTCTGAGAAAGTTTTTGCTGCTTACATTGTCATTGTATATACCATTTTAATTTCAGTTTCATTGCAAGAGTGTCCTATGATCTTTTCTTCAGTTTGGGGCCCGAAGTGAAGGCTATAATTCTGAAGGATGATTTCAGCTTTGGTTTGAGTTTGTCAAGTCATTATTTGAGTAATTTTAAGTTCAAAATTGAGTCAAAAGTCTTGTGTGGATTTCTCGAAATAATGGACTCCATAGCCCAATGGATGAAGGCACTACTTACTCTCCCAAAAGTTTGTAGTTCTTGGCACCTCCAAGGAGCTACCATGCCCATTGGACCCAATGTTAGAGTCGGTCTGTTCAGCCCTCCGTCAAAGATGAAAACCTCTTTTGTTGCATTTCATTTTAGGTGTTCCATTCTGCTCGATCACCTGCATTCCATTTAGGAGCATCGATCCTCTGATGGAACGGTCTTGTCCCCATACTTCACTCATGTCATTCACCTACTGGTTGATGTCTGTTCATAAAAAAAAGGCATATATAGCCTTCTTTTCATCAAAGTTGCAAAAGTTGTCTTTAGGGTTTTAATGTCAAGCAGGTCTAGAGTTTCATTAGGTTTTTGTCGATAAATACTTCAGAGTGTCCGATAATCACCAACAGGCCATGAGGATGTTCTATCATCAATAGATTTTGTTAATAAGTGTTCGAAAATGTGTTTTTCCTCAAAACTCTGTTTTGAGGAAAAAAACTGAGTATTTAACCTTATTTGCAAAAATCATGTAAATTCTGTTTTCTTCATTGTAAATTCCTTTACCTGCACCCTAGTTTCTTTCCTTAGCCTAAGAAGCTCCAATACCTATAGAGACAAGCCAAGCTCAGGTCATTTCGCTCATTACAAAGTGGAAAAGCAGTGAAAAAGGTCCAAAACAGAGGTTGAAATAAAATTTATTTGCAAAACATTATGAAAATGGGTTTTTGGCAAAATTAATTCGAAAAGCCAATGTATAAAACATGTCTCCAAGTTTTGAAACTTCATTTGCATGCCATGAACAAAGAGGAAGTGACTCAAAGCAATTTTTGTGAACAAGCGAGAAATTTGGTGAAATTGGGAGAAAATTGGCTGGCGCAGTGCATTGAGCAGGAGGCGCGGCACATTGGGGAGGCACGACACACTGGTAGCGAATGCACAATTCATATTTACATTGGTGTGACGCACTGGGAAGGCGTTGCGCATTGGGTATGCTGCGCAACACATACAGTTAAAGGCTCGAAACTGCTAACCTTTGCTCCAAACTGCGAAGAAATCGCACGGATTTGCCAGGTAGAGCCTCCATCATTGCATTTCATTCAAGTTTGTGCTATGATATGGTGATTGATGAATGGTGATGGTCTAAACACATAATCAAACCCTACCATGTTAAAGCTCTGAAATAAAAATGGTTGCCTAAGGTTTTAACAGCTATTTGCCACCAAGTTTATCCTTTTTCCATCATTCTCTTTTCTCCATTATTCCATTTTTCCCTAATTTCATTGTTCACTACCCCCTAAAATCACTAAAACCCTATCCTAAATTCCCTTTCCAGAATTTCCAAATGTAAAACCCTAAACCCTAAAACTATACAAAAATTCCCAACCCTATAAAAAATTCCCATAACATCCCATACTTCCCTAATTAAGTCTATCCCAACATTCCCAAATTTCCCACTATTTTACCCTCTCCTAATAGTCCCTTTTTTTATCATTTTCCCCTTGGTGGCAGAGGTTAAGCACATCACTAAAGGGCAGTCCAAAACAGTTTCATTCACCAACATCTATTTCTCCAAGGCAATTTGTATAGCAGCAGTTATGTCATCCGGTCATTCATCTGATTATGAAGTGGAGACCCAAAGTGACTCAACGATGGAGGGACATGCACCCTGGAGGCCTCATAAAGGTGGCAGACATATTAGAGAAGAACCAACCACCCTTACTGAATTGTAGGCCTGCCCTATTGCCATCTCTTGTTTCTAGTTTCAGTCATGTTATGAGTTTTGTGAGAGGGTTGCTAATGTTCAATTTCATCATGAGTTGGCTCGCTTGTTTGTACCGAATTTACACGGTGATCAAGTTACTTTGGCTGGTGTCACCTTCACACTTACACCGGAATCTATCTCACTAGCAATCGGCATAGCTAACATTGGAGAGCCATGGAACAAGAGGCAAAAGATTGACCAGCAGCATCATGAGCCATATATTAAACCTGGGTATCTGAGGCCGCTCAAGAGAGTGTTTCCTTTTCGATATCTCAAAGATGAATATGCTCCACTAATGAAATTAATCATGAAGTATTTCAGTTGTGAAGGTCGTTTCTCCTGATTATATGATTATCACATCAGGTTTCTCATGCATTTCACCCAGGTACGGATGATGAACATTCCTTATTTCATATGCCGAAACATATAAAGGATGACCACCCTTGAGTAGCACAAGACCCCTCACCAACAGTTCAACAGTATTTGCCATTTTGCTCTAATCAAAATTTTGGTTGTTCATCAGCTTGGATTATAGGGCATCACATGGGATGATTTCATCTCTCGTGAGTTTTTCAGAGTTTCACAGGGACCTCCAGAGGCTGGGCATGAGACAGGTGGACCTTCTCATCAGCATTAAGGCCATGATCCACACACTGCTACTATACCAGTTTTCATTAATTATCAGAAGGGCACCAGGTAGTTGTTCGCGGTAGTAAAGTGAGTGTTATCTCCACCCGGGGTGGAAGGGGCCTCACTTCTGACATCAGCACCACAGGTACAGGACAAAGGCAAGAGGTCAATGAAGGACAATGGGCCTTCATGTGAGAGGGACTTTATTCTTTTTCAGGATGACGATACAAACATGGGCTCGCAAAGTAAACATCTTAGAGAGATCATCCAGGAGTATAGACAGAGATCAAAGCCTTGTCCCTCAAATTGGAGAAGGCTAAGTGGAATATGAAATAATTGGAGCAGAGGAACAAATAGCTTGAATATCAGCAAGAAATCATGGAGTTACAAAACATCCGGGAGAATCGTCAAGCTGCCCAAAGGAGGAGGATTGAATTCACTTCATTGGAGCAAGAGATTAATGATGATCGACAGTCTTGGCTTGAGAGAGTCAACATCCACTTGGATAGACTACCGGACAAGGCCGATAGGGGCAAAGCATTGTTGTGTGACACATGGATTTCCATTACAAGGTGCGAAATATGAGTTCCGAGGCATGAATAAGGAATCTAAAGGAAAAATTAAAGAAGGCAATAAGGAAGCAAAAGAGGAAAAAGTAGCATGATCGTGTTTAGATATTGGCTGAAGCCTCTTTAGCCCATCATGGCACTTGATAGAGAAGGTCTAGCCCAAATTTCAAGAAATTTGGAGCAATTTTTTGCATTTTGGAAATTTTTTGCACTTAAAAATAGGTTTTGCCTCCCTATGTGTTGTGCCACGTGGCGCTCGCTTTTGCTAGAGGGCTCCAAATATCAAAAACTTTACATTTTTGGATTTGGCATGAACAAATATGATTTCTGGTGCATGGCCAAGAAATTTGGGCAAGTTTTGAGTCCTCAAGAGGTCAAAAGCACTCAAAAAATGACCTCTCTACCCCTATTTTGAGACACAGGAAGCAGTCCTGCGAGATTTGACTTTTGGAGGGGAAAATGGACACCAAATTGAAACATTTCACTTGCATTGGAAAGTAGACAGGAAGGGATTTCCAATGAGATATCATGAGCTCAATTGGGACTCCAGGAAGGGCCTCAGATTCAGCTCCAAATTGGCGCAACGCATAGAGAAGCAGGCGCGACACATAGAGGATTTTTGCCTATTTTTCACTCTACAGCTCAAAAATTCGCCCAGTTTTGACTAGTTTCACTTTTTGATGTAACCATTGATCTACCATGATGTAATTTGAGGACCATGATGAAATATTGGCCCATTTTTACTTGTTCTATAGGATTCATTCACTAAAAAGTGAAATTTTAATGAATGAAACAGTTTCCTACCATATAGAGGCAAGTTGTTTGATTGCCTAGAGTTCAGTGCTTTGTTTAGAATTGGTTGAAACAACTCCGAGAATGATGAGCTCGACCCCTAAAGGCATGGAAATGGGTTGGGCTAGTCTATACCATGTATTTTTTGAGTCATTTTCAGGGTTGGACACTTGGGATTGCTTGGCACATCATTGTACATTCTATCTTTGCATTTTTGTCTAAGGAAAGACCAGGGTTTTGCAACACTTGTTGGGATCCATGCGGCTTTGTATTTTGATGATGTTTTTCTCTATGTAATTGTAAGTTCACTGATGTTTATGTGTATCATTTTCCCTTCTCTTTTCTTCTGAAATCAAACAAATGAGTGATTAAGGTAGAATCCATTGGAATGTTATGCTCGGCCTTGAAATTTTGTTTAATTTTACATGTTTTCATCTGTATGAGGAGGACTCTTGAGACTCTCTTACCCTCCTTGGCTCCTCACTAGTCTGATCCATCCATTCATTCAAATCTAAAGCATCAAAACGATTGCCTTCCTTGCCCCAATCAGAACTCTGCAAAAACTAGGCCTCATCCCTGGACCAAATTTGCCTTTCCCTTTTTCCAGCACAAAACCTCCAAAAAATTCAAATTAAATCCTTGCACTTCATACCTAGCCTAAGATTTGTTGCCAAATCAGTCATCTCAAGCACCATTTGATTATCTTTTGTTGAGATTGACCCACAGAGAGCCCTCTCCTATACTCGTAGGGCTAGCTACGAGGCTGAGCATGGTTTGATGTGGACCTAGAAGCTTACCTTTTTAGCCTGAGGTAAATCTAGGCTCTAACAGGGGATATGCAAAGAAAAACAAAGAAAGAGGAGACCGCTCTGATACCATTGATCCAAACTTAAAGAGGAACACAACAACTTACAGATATAATCATAAACACAAAGATGCGGTAGAAAAACAGTTCATTTCATTAATGGAAAAAAATGAACTATTCATACGAACAAAATGCAAATAAGATAGATCGAGTGATGTTAGCTTATATCTAAGGAGATATGTGGCGGCTACATGCCTTTTAACTGTGTTACAATGAGGCTCAAAGGCCTATATATTATTCAAAAACAATGGAAACGAGAAACATCTAGGAGATTAAGCACCCAAATTGTGGGCCCTGTTTGGGTAAATTGGTACATCAACTTCCTGGGGTTGTAACTTTGGCATACGATCTTCGTTTGGCTATCATAATACATCGTTTTGAAGATCTCAAAGAGAAAGCCAAAACAAGGAAGCAAGGTGTTTTAGGATGTTTTTGTCGTCTCCGTTTTCGCTAAAAACGTCGTTTAGGGCCTTAAAATGACTCTAGAAGTTCAAGACCTGAAAAACAACAAAAATAGTAAATTGTGCTACAATTAAGGAAACTGAAAAACTGAAAGAGGCAGTGTTGGGGGTCAAAGTGAAATAGGCAGGTGGCCACCAATATCCACCTGGATCATTGTCGATAAGGTTATTCTTCACTTCAGCCTCTTTTCAATGTCAAGCTATCTCCAAACATGGAAATTCCATTTGTACATCAATCAACTCTTCTTGGCATACTAGCATCTCCACTATCACTTCATTTCACTTCAAGATATACTATAACCATAATATCTAATATTTGTAATTCTGACTACATCACCAAACAATGAACATTCTCTCACATTCTCCAAAGAACGTAGCTTTCCTCTAATACCACTTGATTAGGACTAGGTTACCTTGACTGCTAATAACCTTCTACTAACTCCACACACAGTTATGTAGAGCTTTCCAAAAATATTTCATTGAACCTTTAAAATATGCAGTGAAAATAATAATATGGATTTACTTTGCCTAATGCCATAAGAGATATTTCTCTCACTTTCCATCTTCTCCCTCACCTCATTCCATTTTATAATATTCAACTCACTAAGTGTTCCAATGGATAGGTCAATGGAAATTTTAAAACCCAACAAACAACCTTGATTTTTTGTAGCAGCGTGAAATGATTTTATAGTGCTCCTACAAAATCCTGTAAGCATTAGGAAATGATTTTGTAGCATTCCAAAAAAATAGGATTTCATTTTTTGAAAGGTGAAATGACTCGATATTCTTCTAGAAGACTTCCCATGGCCTTAAATTTATTCTTGACACAAATAATGACTTCATATACCTTCATTAACCTCTTTTCCAAGGATAACTAGAACTTACCAATCACGAATGAATCCTAATGGGTTTTCCCAGCATTCAACAAAAAATGGTTCATTGTTTTCTTCTATGCCAATGCTCAATCACTAACAAAAAGCCATGTAACCACTATTCTATGGTGTTTCCACACATTCTTCTACAATATTTATGATAGGAATCCCATAAAGAGAAATAGGAAATAAAACCATATACTTTGCCAATCAAAAACTGAAAAAGGGGAATTTTAATGTTGTTTCCAAGGCATAATGATATATTCTGCATTAATAACAAATAGTCATTGTAAATCTCACATAACCACTATGTGAGAGCATAGGGAAGACTTTGCCACAGGGATTTGAACTAAAATACAAAAGAACTATGCACAATTACACAATGGTTGATGCCATAGTATTCAGGTTTTCTTTCAATATAAACTCAGCCTAGGATATACTATCGCCAACAACATATCAATAGTAGGTACTCAACTATCTATGGTAATAATATAAGGAAAAATATTGCTATACCATTCATACATAACATCTATAGCCACTAAGCTTCTCAACACATTCAAATTCTTAACATGAATCCACTCAACAAGTGCACACAAAAATCTTCACTAACAATAAATAGATAGATAAGTTTACAAACACAGAGGCATATAAATATCAAATTTGATACACATTAAACTATCTAGATATATAATGCATTACAAGCCTCTTTCGACTTGCGTCTCTTCTCCTCATTCTAGATCTTCTCTTCTTCTATTCCTCTTCTTCCTCCGTTATACTACTCTTCTAAAACACTCTTGCACTTTAAAAATAAAGCTAACAAGGGAGAACCAAGAGCCAAAAGTTGATTCCTTTCCCTTTCTCCACAAAATAATGGAAACCAAAACTATATTTACATTAGGAAATAATTCATGTAATTTATTCTAAAAGAAAACTCAATTCCTAATGTAAATATTTACAATCTATTACAAAAACATTTAAAATCTCTCCCATCATCACCATGTGACCATCCCATCATACTGGCAAGGTTTTGGTCCAATATTCATCAAATTTTGTGCTCTATCTATGCACCTGCATCAGATGACTTAATCAATTGTGGAATGTTTTCATAGAGAAAAATAATAAAGGATCACTTTAGAAATGCGATGAAGGATGATAGTCACTACTTAAGACGGGGAAAAGGGAAATGAATAGAGAGAGAGAGAGAGAGAGAGAGAGAGAGAGAGAATATGATGGATGCAATTAAAAATAGAGTAAGAAACGAATGGTGTAGGGGTATGATAGGGGGACCTTGATGAAATAAGAAAGCAACAAACTTAGTATAGAGGATATCATAAGATATAATAGGAAACATACCCAAAACATGCATCAAGAGATGTAATCTCTAATAGTTGGAGGTACAATCCATGTATATTGCAATAGCTATTTTGTGTTCCATATCCTTTGTTTCATAGTGTGTCCCCCACTATAAAATGATGTATGACTGTAATGAAATTCTTTACACAAAGTAGGGAGGAGGTGATGTGGACGACCTTAACATTGTTCAGTATTTAGATATCATGTGAACCATAAATGACCAAAACTTGTCATAGCATCATGACCTTGAATAGAGGATAATAGCAATATCAGGTACTATCCAAACTTTCAAAGCTAATATTCACCCTACATGTTGAACTACACACACACACACACATTTCTATGTGTTTCATGGACCTCAGAGATCAGCGACTCCTATACCAATGGAATTTGTGTATAAGGAAGATCACCCAAAAGGGATCACCTCCTCTTGATTGAACAAAGAAGCCCAATACTGAGGGTGCCAAGAGAACTAAGACTGTGAAGTGGTAATAAGAAACGCGTTTTGACAATGGGAATTCAACAAATTTATCTAACCCTCATGGCTACACACGCACGCACACACACATCTATAATTTTCTACAATTTATATAAATTTGAATAAAATTTATGTCAATAAAAAAATAGTTTCTAAAAGGAAACGATGCATACTAGAATGTAAACATATTCATATGCTCGGTTTTGTTTTAGTTGATTGGCAAGAATGATTATTTTTATTCCCACTAAAGTTCAATTTTTTCATACGGCTTGTTGATATCTTCTTATACTTATGAAACAATATTTGTGAGTCACCTTGTTTATTGGAAATTCATTTCAATATCATAAAAATATCTAATTGTTTCCAATAAGGTTAAAAATTTAATAATATATGTGTTCTAATCTACGTATATTAATACATTCTTGAAATTTC
>APFE031085380.1:20086-101502 GCA_000404065.3 Pinus taeda | reverse complement strand
GACCTGTTCACCAGGTAATATGTTGTCTCTACTGCCTCTGCCCAGAATTCCTGTCCTAACCCGACACCACTGAGCATGCTTCTTTCCCTTTCCATCAACGTCTTGTTCATTCTTTCTGCAACTCCATTTTGCTAAGGTGTATATGAAGTAGTCTTCTACCATGATATACCACACTTCTTACAGAATTCTTCAATTTCCTTACTGCAAATTTCTCCACCATTATCTGTCCTCAACACCTTTATCTTCTTCTCTATCTGGATTTCCACCAGAGACTTGAATTCTTTAAACCTATCAAAGACTTCAAGTTTCCTCTTAAGGAAATATATCCATGTATTCCTTGAGAAGTCATCTATAAATGATACATAGTACATAGACTTACCCAGTGATTGAACCTTCACAGGTCCAAACACATCATTGTGCACAAGCTCTAATATTTGTTTCGCCCTCTTACCACCAGAGAGGAAAATCACCCGATTCTACTTCCCATATACACAATTTTCACAGAACTCAAAATCCAGAGACCTATTACTCATACCTTCTACCATACATTTACTATGAAGTATTCAAAGGCCCTTCTCTCCAATATGTCCAAGCCTTTGATGCCACAGCATGGTATTCTCTCCAGAGACCACTAGATTTTCTGCTCCACTTTCAGGAACCACAGAACTGTTGCACTCATCAACAATAGTGCTACCTTGTAGCTTGTACAGAGTTCCAGTCCAAACTCCCCACATCAATACTAATGCTCCTCGAACCATCTTGCAGGTATCCTTCTCAAACACTATTTTTACACCTGCATCATCCAGCTTGCTTATAGAAATCAAATTTCTCGCTAATGCAGGAATATGTAGAACAATTGGACGTGTTCTAACCCTTCCACCTTGCAACTTCAACTTCACCTTTCCACAACCAATGATTCTAGCCTTCCTATCATCCCTTAAGAAGACATCGCCACCATCATATTTATGATACTCGCAGAACCACTCTCTATGGGGAGTGAAGTGAAAGGATGCACCTGAGTCAATCAACCATGCCTGATGATCTACATGTGTACTTGAAGAAGCCAAGTACACATCCCCACCTTCATCTGAGGTGGTTTTCACCTTTGCAAAAGGAGCATCATCAGATCCCTTTCATTTATAGGGCGCTTTAGATTTGCAGTCCCTTTTGAAATGCCCTTGCTTTCCGTATTTCCAGCACACCACCTTTACAGGTTCTCGTGGAGATTTAGATCTCCCTCTAGATTTGGATCTCCCACCTGATGACTTATTTTTTTTATTTTTTTTTCTGTTTTGGGACCATCCTCATATAGACAAGGCATCACCATTCTGGCTCTCCATATTTTTCCGTCTCATGTCCTCCGTTAGCAAGGATGAGACTGTTTCATCAAACTGCAAGGCAGTTGCATTACTACCAATTTCAATAACTAGGGTACCCCATGAGTCTAGTAGAGAAAACAACAAACTGATGCACTTATCTTCATCTGAAATTTTAATATCAACCGACACTAACTAACTTACCACAATATTAAATGCGTTCAGATGCTCTGTAACCAAGTCTCCATCTGTCATCCTCAGGTTATACAACTTTTTCCACAAGAATAGTTTATTCACCAGAGACTTAGAATGGTATAGATTCCCTAACTTGTCCCACAAAACCTTCGCCATAGCTTCCCCTGTTACAATCATCAATATTGAATCTAAGACACACAATCGTATTGTACTCTTTACCTTCTAATCCAACTTCTTTCATTCTTCATCAAACACTCCCGTTGGTTTAGTACCTAGATCTACCATGATCCACTAATCTTTATCCACTAACAGATCCTCCATCTTGAGTTTCCGCAACTCAAAACTTTGACAATTAAATTTCTCTCCCTCTGTCTTTCCACTACTCGCCATCTTCTTTCACCACCAGAATTGATATCACAGATCTCCCACTGAACAGGGTCTACCATAGGACCGAGCGAAACCCCTTAGCAACAAAGGTGTCCCCTTGAAGCCAAAACAACTCTGATAAGAAATGTAGGTTTTAACCCCATACAGAAATTACCTGCATACGAATTCTAAAACATAGAAAATAAACAATGCGAGAGCATAACACATAAAACACATATACACAGAGATTTCCCCTGGATCCCAAAACCGGGACTACCAGCTTGATTTTTCATTATATTCCTTTGAGTGTTACAATACATATTTATACATGCCGAAGCATCCAATACCATGGACTGAAAACCATCACGTCCAAAACCATGGACAAAAAAACCATAGGTAGGTTCGCCCAACCGAATATAGGGTCCAAATTTTTTTTCCTAAGGCACTACCCTAGACCCCGTAGAGGGGGGCTACCCACCCCCTTCAAATGCCCTGAATAGCGGGGGTTGCCGCCCCCCCTATGACACCCTCATTGCGCAATCAACGCAATAAAGGGGGGGCTCTGTCCCCCCTCTAAACCCCCAGTTCACTACGTAGGTTAGTCTTGGAAAGAATATAACACAACCCAACATGGATATCATAATTGTTGCAATAAAAGAGTATAATGGTTAGAGCATACTTAAAATAGTAAAAGAAGAATTAAAAACTAAGTCAAAATTTGAAGCAAATTATGACATAGAAGAAAATAGGTTGGGAAAAATAATTGGACATCAAATTAATTTTATCCACATCAAAGTAATTTTTAATGACCATAAATATGAAATTATTAGTAAGACTTTGATCTTAAAAGGGTTTGGAATCTTTATATATAAAGACCTCATTTCAACATACTAGACTAAGTTAAGGAAAGAGGTTCAACATGTCATGAAAGGCATAAATGAATGAAAAATAACAATAACGAGAAACAAAAAACCTAATTGTAGGGGTTGATAACTTATTAATAATAAAAAATATGAATTTCGGGCAATCCAAATCCCTTTTTGAACACATCATGGATTTCAATGGTGTAAAGATCCTAGGGTGAGTTTGACCCTAAGTGAGTTTGATATTGTTTTTCTAGCTAAATATGAGGAACATAATGAGTCTATGGTCTCTTCCATTGAATGCTATGTTTTATGGTTAGCGTTGAACGAGAAATTCTATCTCATATGGGTTTGAGGGTTAGAATTTATAATAATAAAAAATGTGTGTTATCACAATCAACTTCATTAGATAGAACCTTTTGGTTAATAAATATGTATAGAAATATTAGGTGTCAATTCTAATAGATTTTATATATAAATTTATTGTTTTTAACCTATCTATTTTAATTTTAATTTGAAAAAAATCTAGATAAAACTTACCCTTGTATTATTCTAGAACAAGATATTCACAGTCTAAGGAATGAATGTAATATGCTCTTTCTAAGATACTTTAAAGCTAGAAACACAATTAGGCATGCTCTTCTTCTAAGAAATGATTCTAAGTCTAAGAATTTATGGTTGCATCAAGGATTTGTTGGTTGTCTAGAAGTCTAGTTCTCAAGACCTTATAACTCAAAATGGTGTAATGAAGTGACCAAGCTACAACTAGATGATTTCTATTAATAAGATTGACACTAGTTTCATGTATTATATGATTTTGATGCCCCTAATTTGAATGAAATAATTAACTCTATCTTCTTAAGCTACCATGATCCTATCTTTGGCTATTAACCAATAAGTGTAACTCTAAACAATTCCATGGAAAACAACCCCACCAAATAATTTTTTTATAATCAAAGATAGCTCCTCTTTTTATAAAAGTTAAGTTTATCTCTCTGAATCCTAAATAGGAATTTATACCTACTAACTATAAGTACATTAATAAATACCTCTATTGTCATTTTACAAAATCCCATTCTATCTCCATTAAATAGTTACCAATTGAACTATTGTATTAAAAGAACGCTAAAACTACCAACGTGAGGTAGGGTAATGACGTGAGGTAGGGTAATGAAAATAAATTGCATGAAATAGAGTTAGGAAGGTTTCTAATGAATCTTAAAACTTAAAACTTAGATTATAAATACATTGAAATACCTTATTCAAAGGAAGAAAATGTACTATATCAATTGAAAAGAGAAATACCTTATTTAAAGGAAGAAAATGTATTATATTAATTGACAAGACGAGTAGCTCGTGGACCTATTTAAATTAGACCAAAGAAAGTTTTAGTGGAGATTTTAATTCTTAAAAATAAAGATAATATTATCATTGCCTTGAACGAATGAAAATCCTATGTTAAAAATATTTATGAATCCCCTAATGTCCTCATAACTATCAAAGACGTTCTTGTTGATGGTAAAATATTTTTTCATTAAGACATTAAGCTTGGTGTAAGCAACTCACAATTGGGTTTGATAAGGAGGCTAGTGGTTACCAAGATGAAATTTATAAATTATATGGCATGCTTGTATCTTTAACATTCACAAGCTGTCCAAATTGATTGAGAGGCAAGGGTTCCTTAATACATTATTGAAAATCATCATTATACATATTTATAAAGGTCGGATCAAAAAATCCCATCTATTATATGATCATTATGATTAAACCTATTTTATCCATGATATAATTAAAATATTCCAATGAAAAAGATTAATATTTGGCATGAAGGTAATGAAAAAAGAGATAAATAAAAGGATAAGTTAGGGAGATATCATTAATTTTTAGACTACATTCTCACTCATAGGATTGTCCAACATTTAAAAAACCAATCTGATGTGTTCTTTTCCTAACCTTAAGAAAGCTTTCAACCTTTTCCCAATACAAACTTTCTAAGAGGTTTGAAGAGTTAAAGTGTTAAAGTTTCAATTTGTGTTGAGGGATATTGTGAAATGGTTGTAAGAGAAAGTTATTAGAAATTTTAGAAGCACTAATGCTTATTTTTAGATATGAACTGCAGTATTAGAGTCGAGCATGTGTGTAGCCTATCCCCCAACCTTTTTGGCATATACATGGATAAGTTAGAAGAGTGATTGGAGGAAGAAGGTCGTGTTGACCCAAGTCTAGCTCTTATAGTCAATAGTTTTATTTTTCATGCCGATAATATTTTTATTATAAAATAAAAACATATATTGCTAGGCAGGTAACTAAGAATCCTATAAATATTCTATTGGGATGTTGATTAAGTAATAGCAATATAGGCTATAAGAATCCTATAAATATTCTATTGGGATGTTGATTAAGTAATAGCAATATAGGCTATTATTAGAAGCAGGTATATGAACATACCATAAAAATATCCTCTATGAAATACTTTTCATTCCTATTATTTTATATGTATGTTAGTTTTGGGTATTAATTCGTCGAGAAAGATAGAACATATCCAAAACCAATTCATAAGCCATAATCTCAAAATTCGTGAAAGACAACATATCAATTCCTCCTCATAAAGAAAACATATATAACATTCAAAGCATGGTTATGACTATGTATAAAATGTATAATAAGACTGTTGAACCAAATGGGAGACAAGAGGCTTCCCAAAAAATTTTAAAACTCTAGCAAAAACCAACTTCCTCTCATGCTACAAGGGATGCAATATTTTAAATTTAGTAATATCAACAATTTAATGAGAAATTATACTATGATAAAGTGTTAGGGGAAAAAATAAACATTGCATTCTAACATTAGTCAATTTCCCAAAATTTTATATTCTCTTAAATTCTCCCTCATATACTCATATTACATTTAAATTTCAAAATATTTATGAAAAAAAATTTAAGTTAAACAATTCTAAACCATTCCAAATAAAATCTTCACTTAAGTTAAAATAAGATAAACATTTTTTATATCATAATCACCATTATAATAATACTTACTCTAAATATTATTCTATTTCCCTTAATATAAAATAAAAATGAGATAATTCATTTTTGAATGGTTCGATATGAGATTTTGATGTATAACATATATATTTTTAATATTTAGATAATCTACTTTTTAGGATGTAACGTGACATTATTGTTTCGATTGTTTAATTCTTTGTTTTCTTCAAACTGAATCCAGATTTATAAGAGTCATACATATCCAACCTAACCCAAATAGCCTCTATGAACTCACTTACCAACACTTAGTATTTCAAATATCTTGATGATCCTTAAGTACCTGAACTAACATTATTCTCTAATATTTTTTTCCTTTTTTCTTTGATTATTTTCATTCACTTCTTTTAACCTCTTATGACTTGGCCCTTCACCATAGGTCGATTTAATAATCTAACATTGTCAAATTTATCCGACAAACTGTAAGGTTAAATAGCCTCTACGAACTCACTTACCAACACTTTGTTTTTCAAATATCTTGATGATCTTTAAGTACCTGAACTAACATTCTCCTCTAATATTTTTTTCCTTTTTTCTTTGATTATTTTCATTCACTCCTTTTAACCACTTATGACTTGGCCCTTCACCATAGGTCGATTTAATAATCTAACGCTGTCAAATTTATCCGACAAAGTGTAAGGTTAAAACACCTAATCGTATCTTATCAGTTTTTAGTGTCGAAAACATGTTGGGAATCCTGTTAAATTCCAATGTAAGGGAATCATCCTTACTCTGAAATGACGTTTACCTAAGGTTAGGTCAGGCATCACCAAGTCCGTGTACAAAGATTTATCTTCACGTATGTTGCCATTTTTCGAAAGAAACTGATCGGTGCCTCCATTATTCAGCTCACACTTTGCATCCTTCTATTGAATTGGCACCGACGCAATACAGTCTATGTGGATTTGAAGACAGCGTAAGAAGGGAGACATTTTCTCACCAAAGTTTTAAGGGAGGGAGTTGGTCGGAAAATCCATGAAGCTTTTTTGGCAGATAAATGAAAATATGTACACATGTTGTTTTCATTATTTGGGATCCTGTGACATTATACTTTATTATTTTCAAATGTAACGAAGCTTGATTCCATAATCTTCTGTACCTTCTCGTTTATTCAATGATATGACTAGGTGTTTCCTTGCACGTGTTTTATGTGTTTTAGGCTTAGGACGCCGACCTAGGCTAGAAGAAGCAATGTATTTGCCTCCTGCATAAGTGAAGAGATTTGAATCTGCACGATTGTTCATCATTGGGACTTGATTGGAATAAAAAAAATTTGGTGATCAAAAACCTAAAAATAATACAATATAAAGTTGTAAGTAAATAGATTACGGAATTAAAGAATTTTACTCCGAAAAGTAAATTTTCTTAACGATCAAAAAACTTTATGCATTCTACCAGGGATGGAGAAAGTTTTCAACTATTCTGCGTCTTCAATGTTTCATGAAAAAAAGTGTTGGAAGATTTTAATTATTTCGTACGATTATGTAGTGGAATATTTTTCACTAAAATTATATTTCATTCTGATGCTTCTTCTGGAAATATGCTAATTCAAACCAATATAATAATAAACATAAGACTGTGAATTTCCATTTCATGGCATGAACTGTTTATGTTTATGATGCTGTTCAATTCCATTTGCTAATGGATGTTCTCAGGCATACTAGAACAAATTTCCTCATTCTTTTCCCTTTATCAAATCTCAGACGGAGAATGCATGCACCTGCCTTTTGCAAGCAAGATGTGAAGTTATGGCTTCCTATTTTTTACGATGGCAGTCGATTCTATGGAAAACGTGTCGTACTATTAAATGGATATGATTTTAGTGCAGAGCAATTCAATCCAGCCTTTGAAAGCTGTCGATAATGATTCATAGTCGTAACTGTTGCAATCCACTCGTCGACAACAATATTATTTTTGACTACTAATCGAATTGACGAATATTATTATTGAAATTGCAAAAGATAAGAAAGGTGCTTTATTGGTTCCGTGAGGTTGGGGAGTCATATTTTTTTATTTTCGCTGGTGAAGTGTTCATATTTTGAGTGCATACAAAGAATCTAAATGACGTCTCACATCAACCTATCATACTATCATACCCGTGCTTTAAAAAGTCTTTTCCGGAGAATATTTTACAGGCTTTGTGGATTGTTTTGCTTATTTAACGATCGTTACAGCTTATCAAATAGACAAATCTAATCAGCGAATAATTAAATGTTATTATGCAGGACTTGTTTGGATGATTCAACCAAGATGGGGCGACGAAGTAAGAGGAAACTGAATGCACAAGTCGATCACTCGAAGTCAATGTTGGAATTTCAAATTTCTGTTAATGTAATTCGATGCAGTGATTTTTTTTCCATACATTCGATTTTAGGTTTAAAATATGTTTAAATTATTTTTTTATTTACATATGAATTTTTTTTACAATAATTAACTGAGAAGAACGGTAAATCACTTGTCTACCTCCCTAGTAACCAAACATTTTTCGAAAATCAGGACACCTTGAGCCTAAAACAAAACATTTTCTAAATTGGAGAAGTATGAAATACGTCACAATTCTAGATATCCAGGGCCTCTAGATATCTTCTAGATATGAGGTATGAGGAGTAACATTCTATTTATTGTAAAAAATTTATCCATGATATGACCTCATATATATTCTGAAATAAGTTTGTTTATAAAAACAATGTGATTAAATAATAATATCTTAAAAAATAATTTAAAATTTTAATAAAATTATCCTAATATATAGATGTATTGGAAAATATATTTGGTTTTTATAACGGTTTATTTCACATAATAATATGATGCAAAAATTATAAATATTTTTATATAAAAACAATATAATTGGGATCAACCATACCTCTTCAATCATACAAAAGATAAAAAATATATCTAATTTCTACATTAAAAATAGTTGTTTTATATGATTCATATAATCTACAAAGTTTTTGATGAAAACAATATGAATACAAATACATATATATGTCATTTCAAATTCAAAACATATTTTTGTTCTTATATCTATGTATATGAATGATAAAAAACAATATGAATACAAATACATACAAATGTCATTTCAAATTCAAAACATATTTTGGTTCTTATATCTATGTATATGAACGATACTCGTCTATTCGATTTGTTTTTTTCCCGAAAGGGTTCTGGGTTAATGAAAGGGATATAAGTTTTTAGGATAATAAATACAAAATGTAATAATTGAAAAAAGAAACAAATTTTCCATACTTCAAATTATTTAGATCATTTCTTGAATTCTCTTACATATACATTAATCTTCCCCAACTAAACAGAAATTTCTTTATCTAATTTATAATCTTAATAAGAAAATGCAAATATTTTATATACTAGTAGCGATCATAAATATGAATTCTCAATTACTTGGCATGGCATAATGCTAATTGCTATAAATTGGATAACTCTAAAATACCACAAAATAGTTCACACACATAAGATACAAGCTTATGTTTCCAACCATTACACTTTATACCCAATAAAATAATTAATTCCACGAGCTAAAGTTTACTTTGGTTTCCACAAGTACAATAAAGATGGAACTTTTTGCAAATCCATTCCAAACACCGAAACTCCTATTTTTAGCATAAACAATAAACTTCTATAGTTAAAAAGAGTGAATAAATAACACTTTCAAAAACTTATAAATATGAAAATCTACTTAAATTGCTTATGCAATGTAAACGTTGTGCAATTAAAAAATGTCACTGCTCTAATCTTCCTCCATATTCATTTTTGTGTTTGTAAAAATGTCAGATCAATTACAACAACAAAAAAATGGTAACAAGAATGAGTGATGCAACTGACTAGATTGTCTAACTAACCACTCATTTAATCTTTCAATTTTTTTCGCTTGTCATTTAAAAAATTTCTCAAATACTTCTTAAAAAAAAAAAACGTTTTACCACAAGTAGTTCTGTAGAACGTGGAAATCCAGGCAGGCTGGAAATGACAGAGAACAGGTATCTTATTACTGTGAAACTATATTTTAATCTTAAAGCTGCTAATCGATACAGAAACCTTTAAATACAATAGGGTGCCCACCGAAAGCATCACCTTGACTTTGCGAGCAACAAATCTAGAATTAGGCATTCATGACTCCGGACAAAGGATTTATTTGCCGGTCCCATCACATAAAGAAGGAAAAGAAATTCCGACAGACCAGATCTGAATTCTCTCACAACCTCTCAAGTAGAGATTAAGATAGCACGCGTTGTCTCCCTACGATTTGGTTGTGACGAAAGAAAAGATGTAGTGGTGATACTGTATTCGTTTATTCATAGTAAATGAGAAGGAAATGTAATTTTCCGTGGGCTTTTCGGGTGCACTATTCAATTTTCTAAAATATAGTTCCAATTCCCTTCAACTTTTAAAAGTTTACTAACTCGCCATGCTTACTACCCAATGAATTATAAAGGGGATAAAATAAATATTAGGTTTAGTAACCAAAAAAAAATTAATTCTAGGATTAATAACTAGAAACAATAATACTATCACGAGAAAGGATTTTAGAGATATGTCTCTAAAACTCATTATTATGAGCCAAAAGATATCTATCTTAAAACACAAAGACAAGATGTAATATTATGTTGATTATGTCACAAAAAGGGACATACAACAAATAAGTTTCTTTCAAGGAAGAAGTGCATTTAATGAAAAATGAGTGCTATAGCACTTCAGAAACAACAAGCACTATTTCTTATAATTCTGATTCCAGCGTTGATCATATAAATATACAACAATGTGAATGTACAGAATACGAAGATTTCAATTGCAATAATTTAGAGTCAGAATCAATCCTTAGTTTAGAAGAAGAGACCGAACTCAAGTCAAATAAGGAAAAAGAAAAAATCAATATGGCACACACCCTTGAAGATGATGAGTCAAAGGTTTTGTCTAGCATCAAAATGTTGGGAGAAAGAGAAATGAAAGAAAAGCTACTAGAAGCTTTTCTACAAACAATGCACAAAGAACAGGTAGCAGTAGTTAGGCTAAAGCCCTATTTGTAGATGCTTCCTATGAAAAGAACAGCAGATATTTTCAAAGAAACAAGGAGCATACAAAGCAAGGGTCCTTAGCCTTGGGAGAAGTCAGCACAGAAATATACCATATCAAAAAAGAATTTGCTGGCCTAAAAACATAGATCTCTCACATAGAAAACAAGAAGGAGCCTATTAAGAATGATAATGTAGAGATCTATGAACATAAATCCTTTTCTGGAATGGGATTTAGATAAATGAAAACAATGGCAATCCAATATGAGTAGCATCATGTGTTGTTGACCATTGATATCCAAGGACAAAAGTTCACTTTGACAAAGTTGATTGATTCAGGCGCGGATATCAATGTTATTAACAAAAAGATTGTCCCATCTAAATACTGGAAGGTGGCTCCTCGACAAGTAACTGGAATTGGAACTCAGACTTTTAGGTATGAAGGTCCTACTGCTACCATCTGTTTCAAAATATTTTATGAAGTTAAAAATTTCAGTAGGAGAAATTCCCACAGAGTGCATAGGAATTTTCATCTCAGTACCAAATCATAAAGGATTTCTAGAAACAATGACCTTACCATATATTTCTATTCCCAAAATTTCAACAATGGTATAAAAAATGCAGGAAGTAGAATTGTCACAGAAAAAGATTGAAGAATTGAAAGACTTTAAATCTTCAATGAGAATCCAAGAACAAATCCAACTGCCTAGAATCATACAAGAAATTGTAGAACTAAGAAAGCACCTGGAAACTGAGTGTTGTTCAGAAAACCCAAAGGCTTTCTAGCACAGTAGAATTTCCTTTCAAACATAAATATGAAGGAAAACCTTTTAAGAGTAGGGAAATTCCCATGAACAAAGACTATAGAAATATCTGTCAAAAAGAATTTTCCGGTCTTCTGCAAAAAGGACTCATTAGAGAATCGAGTCCGTGGAACTGCTATGGACTTTATGTAAATAACCATTCAAAACAGATCAGGGGAGTGCCCTAACTTGTTATAAATTATAAACCTCTAAAATCAATTTTAGCAGATGATACCTATCATATTCCACATAAAGGAATCTTAATTGCAAAAATTGCAGGAGCTAAAGTATTCTCAAAATTCGACATGAAGTTTGGTTTTTGGCAAGTTGCTATCAAAGAAGAAGACAGATTCAAAACTACTTTCCACATTCCAACAGGGGACTATGAATGGAATGTAATTCCTTTTGGACTAAAGGATGATCCATCTAAGTTCCATAAGGTAATGGATCAAATTTTTAAGCCCTACCTTGAATGGACAATTGTGTATATAAATGACGTGTTAATTTTCTTCATTCTCCAACACCATAGATGAACATTTCAAACATATCCACACTTTTTCTCAAGCTGTAAAAAGAAGTTTATTTTTAAGAAAAAAGAAGATGGAATTGTTCGAGATGAAAATCAAATTTCTGGGACATGCGATAGAAGATGGTAAGATAACTTTGTAGAAGCATGCTCTAGAATTTGCCAATAAGTTTCTAGATGTAATCACAGACAAAACATGGTTGCAAAGGTTCATTGGTTGCTTGAATTATGTTAGTAATTTTTATAAAGGGTGTGCAGTAGACTGCAAGATTCTTAACGAAAGGTTGAAGAAAGAGCCTTCACCATGGACAAATGATTACACTAAAGCTATCCAAAAAATCAAAAGAAAAGTCCATACATTGCCAATCCTCTATCTGTTAAATGAATATCTCCCCAAAATTTTTGAGAGTGAAGCTAGCAACCTTGGATGGGGAGGAAAAGTAAAGCAAGTCATAGAAGGGACCAAGCAAATTGTACAATTTGCCTCAAGTACATGGAACCTAGCAGAGAAAAACTACTCCACTATCGAAAAAGAGGTAAAAGCTGCGTGGAATTGTATAGACAAGTTTGATATACACCTTGTACATAACCAATTTTTGCTTAGGACTGATGATTTAGCCTTGAAAAAGGTTCTAACTAAAGAAATAAAAGAGCTTGGATAAGCCAAGTTTGCGAGATAGTAGACACTATTTTCTAACTTTGATTTTGAAGCTGAGCATATCAAAGGAGAACAAAATTGCTTGCATCACTTCCTAAGTAGAGAATAACTAGAACATATTGACCATTTGATGGTTATAGTATCTGAATGGAATCCAAGCACTCAACGAGAAGAACTCTGAAATATTTCAGATGACACACCTTGGATAGTATATAAAGAACAATGGAAGCCAACTTGGAAACTAAAAAAGACCAAGGTCATGGATGCTAACTTGTAGGCCCACACAAACTTACAACATTTGGTGCCTGAAAGGAAGATCTATCCAAAATCCAGCAAGTGGATTCATGACATGATCTACAAAAGATCAATATTAGTAGCTAATCTTGCAGAAGAAGCTTTATATGAAAGCTTCAAAGATATAAGTGTGATTTTGACAAAAGGAAGTGATAGGACAAAGGTCTATCATAAATATTACACTATAAATGGGATACGGACCCAAACAATTTCTCAAAATACATGTTGCCACAGAAAGATCCAGAAATATTGTTTCTGGACACCATCTACAATTTCAAAGGCTACATTAATCTATGGTGAGAGCTTTTATGCCGAGATGAGAAGATAGAAATCCACTACACCATTTTAAAATTTAGGCCAACATTTGTAAATCAACTTCTATGGCAACGAGAATGGCTGAAAACTTGGTGGATGTGGTTCGAAGTCAACAAGACTACTATGGATCCCAGATATTTTGAAAAATATACTCCAAGAGATTGCATGACATGTGCTAAAAATTCTCATGATTGTTTCCATTATCCTTGTAAAACCATAGCAGGCCTAAATTCATACTCAAATGACTGGATATTGAAGACCTTTATGAGTGGACACTTCTAGTGGATTGTGTTAACCAAGATCAAGCATCAAATTGTCTTGGGAAAACCAATGATTATTAGAAAAATTTACTCAAAGGATTGAGACACCTGTGGAGCATATGACCATCTAACACTTGGAAGATTCCCTGGTACAAACACACCAAGGACATGATTAAATATTCATGGTTTCACGTGGGCTCCCAATATAAAGCAACCGCAATGTGCAATACAGTTATGTCTCTTGACTATGACAAAGACCGAGTTTTTTCTTGAGATGCCCGATAAAAATCTCCCATATTTGTATAAAGAAATTATAGTTTTGTGGGATTCCCTTAAATCTCCACTTTGTATAGTTATGTTGTAATATTTCGAGGCTCGGAGCACTTCTCCAACTTTTGGTGTGATTTGATCCACATCTCGGAATCATTGTACAAAACAAGGGTTGTCAGAAAGTTATCCCCTTCTCATCCTATATAAGGAGAGGAGTAAGGCTCGTTTGGGCATCCGAGTTTGTAGAGAGTTGAGTCTAAGTCTTAGAGAAATTTCTAGCTTTGTGTGTTTTGAGTTTGAGAGCTATCTCTATGCTCTACATTTCCGAACACTTTGTTTGATATGCTTGCATCATGGAGCAAGATCTCTTTAGAGTCGAGTTTGGAAGCCTGTGCATCAAGGCCTAAAAACCTCAGTGAGAACCTGAAGTGGCTGAACTATATAGGTATAGTCCTTAAATTTTTATATCTTCTTCAAGGACAGAGTTTGTGTCAGGTCAAGAATCCTCCAAATCCAATCTATAGAAATTTCTTCTTAACAAGATGATATAATTAGTAAATGCCCGCATAGTCAATCTCTAGATTGAAAAAAATGATTGAAGATTAAAAAAATTGTAACCATCTTCTTAAATCAACAGAAAGAAATATTTCTGCATTTGATATACCCATCTATGTCATAACTCTGAGTAATACTTTTTCTTTATGTGTATTGAGTTGTTTCTGAGTAAAAATCTTCATATTTTGTGAGAGGAGAAGTTCGTTGAGGTAAGGAGATCATTGAAGAGCATTAATATGTGATGACACAGGGGTTCGTGTATGGCTTCGTATATCACAAGAGAAGAAAGGAGATTTTGAATCAACAAGCTTCGAGAACTCTGAGGAGGAAGCCCCCGAGAATTTTGAGTATGAAGTCCCTGCTAAAAATTGATATCAAAGCCATAACTTTGGTTCTATCGGGTATTTATCCTTAATTTTTTTTTTTTTTGATAAAATGGACTAAGAAAGAAAATATTTTTCATTCAGAGAACTTCAAGAAGAGGCACATGATGACAACTTTAATATGGAAAATCTTTTCAATATGCATCTTCTAGAGAAGTTAACTCTACAAAATTAGAAATAGTTGAAAGTCAACCTTCAGCCCGATGGGCTTTACCATCTATAAATCCATCCACTGTATATTCATATATGTCTATCTTTCATCTTAAAGTAGTCACTAGAGCAACTGTAAAAGAATGTGTGTCTCAAATTCAAGAAAATGCGAGTCTATTGAGACTATTTCCCTCTTAGACATGAAGAAGCTTCGGGAAGAAGCTAGAAGACATGGCACCCAATATCTGCACCTTGGTTGTATAAGAATCAACGTAAATTACCTCACCCATAAAGGGTTAAATACATATGTGTTGGCCACTATTAGGGATCACACACATAACAATTATATAGATTCATTAATCGGAGGCATTATTGCTCACTTGTCAAACGATCCTATTTGGTTTGATAGTCATCAAAATTTTTATGTCTATGTGTTCGATGAATGTGTAAAGGATATCCTATAATTTCAAATCAAAGCAACTGGTTTTGATATGAAGAGAAAAAGAACAAATATTGCAATTCATACTAGAGGGTGTTTTAGACACACAAACACATTGTATCCTACAGTACTACATACTCCCAGCCAAGAATCCAAATCAAGCACTATTGTAATTACTGATGCTCATAACTAGAAAATAGAACATCAAACAATCAAATGGGAAGACCTCAGTTTTCTTGAGAATTGGGTCATAGATCTCCCTTAGTCACCAAAAATCCAAGAAGGATCTTCTTTAGCTACCATGTCTTTTCCTCAAAGATCAATTATTGACCATCAAAAAATACAAAAAGTTTCCCATGCCATTTAGCCAAAGTCAAGTCTTGACCTTTGTCAATCTTCTACTTCTACATCTATATATAATTCATATCCAAATTTTTTACATGAAACTTTATTTGAACTAGCACAAATTTTACATTTCTCTGATCTCAAAGTTAAATGTCCTGGATGTTGTTCAGTAGTCTGCTTAAAAACACTTGCAGATTTAGTCCTCTAAAAAAATCGTAATCCAGCCATAAGAGAAGCTCCACCAACCACTATTGCTAATTCATGCCCAAATCGCAAATGTTCTGACATTCCTTTTCCTCATGACACCATCACGATGATCCATGAACTTCCTTCTCTGTAAAACAAAGACCCAAGGCTTACTGAAATGTTCAGTAGAATGCGTCCTCCATGAATGACTAGAGATGGATTGGGATATATTGAATGACTTGGTAGTATAATTCCACAATCCAGATTTGAAAACCATATCCCTAAAGATTGCAAAAATCCTTCTTTTCCAGAAATGTATAAGTTATTCTAATTAATGGATGGATGCCCAGAATATAAGATTGACCCTGAATGGATGAAAAAAATGTTAAATTGGGATTTATACAATCATCTTGCATCAAAAGCATTTGATATGAGCACACCAGGTGCTCAGAAAAGAAATATATCTTTATAATGGAAGCAATATATGGAAGATACATATTCCTGGATTTATTTTAACAGTTGGAAAGAAATGGAAGAAGGGCAAGAAGTTCACATGGTAGACGCAAATGTATCTTCTGCACAAAACCATTCATGGTCTAGCCATGATGGCACCAAGATAGACACTACCACCACTTTTACACCTTTCAAAAGAATATTGTTAGGTGAGTCTCGTAATGTAGCAAAAGCTATTCCTTTGGTCCCCACATATGAATCCACACTGCGCATTGATGAAAGAATACAGAAAGTAAGCAAGCACATAAATTGGACAAACACTGCTCTTAAAGAATTAGAAATGAATATGATCAAATCCTAGGATCATAAGGACTGTTTTGATTCCTTACATGTTGTTGTAAAGGATGTCAATAATAATCTGACCAATGTAAATTATTTTTTTCTACTTTGAAAGGATTCGTTAGAGAATCTTCTGTTCGAATAGAAAGTATAGAAAAGAAGATGGATTTTGAATTCAAAACTACTAATAGTCTTATGGGAGAATTGGTTGAGAAATTTGGAAACCTTTCCATAACACCCAAAGATAAGCACATTCTGCCTACTACGCTTTTTAGCCACCCTGTAAATATCCAACATGTTGTCAAGAAAGTAGAAAATTTTCCCTATTTATTCCTAAAGGAAAAGCGAGAACTGCATAAACAATCTCCCAATAGTTCACCAAAAGTCTCCTACTCATTGTTTTCAGAATCTTTCACCAAAAATGAATATCCTAAGTCTTCTAAAAGGCATTTACCTCCCATCTATGACCCCTCTCAAGCCAGTTTTCCAGATATCCAGCCCCTGACCTAGTTGGTAAGGGTAAAATTCCAGAAACTCACACCTTTCAAACTAGCTCTTACAAAGGATGGAACATTGACAATGTGAGCACTGGTCAAATGAGGCAAATGATTGATCAAATATTTACTTAATATAAGCTTATGTGTATGCGGTGCAAAATAGAAGTTGAAGCCTATAAAACAATCATACAATGTTTTACCATTACATTGCAAAGATGGTGAGATGTTGAATCATCTCTAGTACTTATTACAGAAATGGAAGCAAAAGTAGTTAAGGATGAAGAAGGTGATGTCATCCACGATGAATATGAGACTCCACAAAGCATTATGATAGGAGCCCTCACCTATTTTATTCTTGAACACTGGTGTGGAGCTACAATTGAGATTTCTAACAAGCACGTGATGGTACTGATGAACCTCAAGTGTAGAAAAAATGTCCCAATATGAAGACTTTCATCGTGACTGGACACAGTGAATTTATGAAGGAAAAGAAAGACAAATGCATTATGGAAGCACGTCTATCTTGTTGCTCTACCTTCTAAATTTGTTGCGTATATCCAGAGGTAGGAAGTCTTCCAAAACTATTTTGAAGCATACACTTTGGGTGAAATTTATTGCAATATCACCAATGCACTGGTAGGTAGATTTAATACGTTAACCCATCTCACTTATAAACCCTATAATAGTTGACAATAAAGTAGTAATAGGGTATTTTTCTCATGAATTTTCGTGTGAAGGTTCCTAGCTAGACAACATTTGCTACAAAATATTTAACCGTTTTAACAATAGGTATGGTTGATTTTGATCATATCGAAGGACATTCCAGGTTTATGATAAAAATAAAATAAAAAAGTTAAAAAAAAATAATTTAATTAATGTGACTTATTATTATAGATAAGTGGACACTCCTTGTTAAGATTTTGGTTCAAACTCCTAATTATCTTTCTGCATTAGTGGGAGAGGTTAGTGGTAATTGTGTATACGAGCTTTATTCATTGATTGGGCTAGTTGAGAAAAAAAAGACCTTAATTATGTTGGTATACATATACATAACTTACACAGAAAAAATTAAAATATAAATGTAAAGGATAAATTTGAAGGTATACATAGTCTTCATACATGAAATTAAAAGAGAATTCTAGTGAACATATTTGTAGATATAGGTAGTATGCATAAAATTAAAAGAGAATTATAAGGAATAAATAACCACAACACTCTAAAACATTCAGATAGAAAAAGGACAACTTATTAGTTCAAGGAATTATTGTCGTGTGTGTGTGTGTGTGTGTGTGTGTGTGTCTATATATATATATATATCGTTCACCACCACGTGAATTTATATAATCGTTGCTATACATCATCAAAATATTAATATTCTAACATTTTAAAGCCATGCCCATAGTTCAAAAGAGCAACAATATGCAACTCAACAACAATTTTTGTGATGCCTTTCCCAAGCCCATTTCATCACTTTTTTTGCAAGCTAAGAGAATCCAAACTCGTCCAAAACTTCTCTAACAATATTGAGTTTGTGAAAATCTCATCACAAGTCTCTGGTGTATGATCCTTCTTCACATCTACTCCACTTCCATCAATAACTTGTATTAGATAATGGTATTCCATATCAATTTGGTTAGTCCCACTACAATGAGCTGGATTAGTAGCTAACACAATCACATTGTACTCCTTGTATCCAAAGTCAAGAAAAATCCCTTTCAACCAAATTATATTTTTGCATGCATGCAATATAGGAATATATCCTACCTCAATAGTGGATAGAAGCCTTAACATGCAACACATATGACATATTGCAAGAGTAACTTGAAGTGTTTTTGTAAATCACTTGAAAAATCTAAATCAACATATCCACATATTGAATCACTAAAACCAGCACTGTTGATGCAATAATTACTTTCTTCTAATCAAACTTTTCATTATCGCCTAATTATCTTCTCCTCAATTTGTAATTATCTATTGAAAACACCTACTGCATGAGAAATAACTAGCCCAATACACACAATCACATATTCTAAATTTCCTACTAGCATAAGGTACATCAAACATATAATCTGTTTCTTCTTTATTACTAGGACATAATCTTAAATAAATCTTAAAATGTAAGGAAAAGGATATTTATAGGTTTCATATTAATCACACCAATCTTCATTACATTTTCTTTGTATGTTTTTTTCTTATGACAAAGTTTACCATTTTCCTATCTCTATTTATTTGCAGGCCCAAAACTTGTTTTATTTCTCATAGATTCTTCATATAAAAAATCATATCCAATTAAGCCTTCAAGTTGTTGATCTTGAGTATGATTTTTCTTGCAACAAGCATATTCTCAGCATATAACACCAAAGAAAATATTAGATTTAAGCATCAGAGTAAACAAAATAGCCATGCACAGTTGCATAAATGTTTGGTTCACAATCAAGGAATCAACCTTATTTTACTATTGCTTAGGGCACTGTTTTAGGCTATATAATGACATCTTGATCTTCCAAAAAAAACTACTCTCAAAATATTGAAAAAAAATGTATGACTTGATGTGTGTGTCTGTGTGTGTCATCATCCAAATATCGATGTAAAAGTGATGTTTTAACATCTAACTTCTCCAACTAAAGGTGAAATAAAGAAAATCATGGATAAAGACAAGCTTGATAACAGGTCAAAATATTTCATGGAAATAATACCTACCATTTGAGAATACCCTTCAATAATAGCTCTTGGTGTGTGTTTTTTAACATTGCCAACAACACCCTTATTCAGTTTGTATACTCAGTTGCACCCATGAGCGCTTTGTCCTTTGGGAGCTCTACAAGTTATTAAATTTTTTTCTTCTCCAAGGAATACATTTCCTCTCTCATTTATATTTTCCATTTGTTTGTTTTACTATCATTTCTTTGTTCCTAATAACATAAAGATTCACCATCATCAGTAATAAAATCAAACAATGAAACATAAGTTTCATACCCTTTCAGAAGATCTCTATCCTTTGTGGATATCCTAAGTGTTTGTTTTGGTATTCACAGGTTTCCTTGTATATTTTCTTGACCCTTATCTTATTTGTTTTTAGAATTATATTTCTTATCCCTTGTTTTTGGTCGAGATTTCAACTAAATTTCTTGATATTGTGGTACTCATTCATATTTCACTTTAACTTTCATACTAACTAGAGAGGTCTCACCAAATACTACATCCATTCTAATGATAATTTTGTTTGTAGTAGGATGCCACATTCTATATCCCTTAACTACATAATCATAACCAACAAAACAAATTACTTCTTCAATCTAAGATCTAACTTAGAACACTCCTTTTTAGGAGTTTGAGCATAATATTCATAACCAAATATTTGTATGTTTGAGTAATTTCTATGATGATGTATCCATACATCTTTAGGAATTTTACAATCTATTAAATTTATTAGTGATTGATTCACCAAATAGAAAATAGTTGTGACTAGGTTTTCAACCAAATGTTTCTACAAGTTAGCATTATTAGGCATGCTCCTTGTTGTCTCTAGAAGAGTGTTGTTCATGTGTTGTAAAAAAAAATATTGGGGAGTTTATACTAAGGTTATATGCATTTGTGTCGTAGATTCATTGCTATATTTTTTGAATTCCAAAGATGTGCACTTGCCACCATTATCTATTATGAAACACTTATTCCCTACTAGTTTTTTTTAACCAAACTCTCAATTGTTTAAATATATTAAACACATCAACATTCTCTTTTAGAACATATACCGACACCTTCTTAGACTAATCATATATAAATGTTACAAAATAACAGGGTCCACAGAAATAAATTATAAATTAGATTACCATAATATATCTAAATGGATATAATCAAGAATAACTTTAATTTTATGTGTCTCTGTTTTTAAACTTCTATCTATGCTACTTTCCAAATACATAATGTTTGTAGAAAATGAAATTCAAACATGTCAAATATGGAAGTAGCTTGCTAATTATTAGTAACATTAGTCTTTTTTCTCTCATATGAAATAGTCGTTGATGTCATAAATGAATAGATTCATTAAATTCTTCATAGAACATTGTTACTTCATTTGTTTTAATACTACTTTCCAAATTGTAAAAGGTTGCCAATATTTGTAGTCATCATAACTACCAAGGTTTCCTTGGACACTTTTAGTGCTCCACATTGACCTATAAACATATAACCTCTATAATCCAAAACTCCCAAATAAATAAATTCCTTTTAAGTTCAAGTGCACGTACTATTTGTATCAAAATCCTTCAAATATCACTAAACATTTTAATATTATTGCATCTAACTTCAAACGTATTATAACACAACATTCATCATAAACATAGTACTGACATCAACAAGTTGATATGAATAAAACCAACACATATGTGGACACATCTAATATGGCGCATGGACTTCAAATAAGCATTCTTCATGATATTAGGAGTCATTATAGATAGATAAAACTTCATCAACCATTTTTGAATTTGATTTAACTTGATTTTTTGGGTCTTCATTGGATTTATTCCACTTCCAACAATCTTTCTTAAGGTGCCCTATTTTAGGATAACATAAACATTTTATATTACCCTTCTTTCCTTTTGACTCATATCTTTATCCATCTATTAATTTCTCAACGCTTTCTCTCAATCAATGTCTACCCACCATTTCTTCAAGTGTGGAAGTTTCTATAATGGATTTTATCTACACCTCATTCGACAACAATGCTCTAACGAATTTGACTACATGGTTCGAATGTTTAGAAAATGAAAACAACATTGACTTATCTTAATATAACAATATTAAATGCATTCAAATGATTAGTAAAATGTGTACCTAATTTCATCCATAGGTTGTTTCTTTAATTAGGTTTGTTTTTTGAGGGATATTTTCATATAGGGGACATTGATTCTTCAATACCAAGAAAAAACTTGAGGATGAAAATTTATCTCAAAGTTTATAAAATGTGGTGAATCTTATTAGACCCTATTATGCAAACTATAAGAATATTTTTGTAAAAAAAATTAAAGTTTCAAACTATTTTACACAGTATCTAGAAAAGTATGGTAATTTTTAAGATAAAATAATTTTATACTATTATATTTGGGTGAGCAATGTCTAGAAAAAATTAGAAATTGAAAAATTGTTTTTTAAGAAAACATAGAAAATTAACCGACCTCTGAATATTATCTCTTAAAAATTTCCCTATTCTACGCATGCTCGATGTTATTTCTTCTTCAATGATATTGAAAAGGACATTGTGTTCTAAATACAACTAAATGATGATGAGACCTCTTATATTCACATATACCCATTGGTTTCATTCTCTTTCCATCGAGAGCCTTGTGCAATGTTTGTCACAGCAACAAATCCCACATTTTAAGGTTAAACAATTTATAATTCTTATTAACATTGAACGTATCCACATAGAGAGCTCAGTCTAATTTTTCTTTTATGAGACACCAATTCCATTTCCTATCACATACCTCGCCTCTTCTTGTTCTTATCATAATACAAAGACCCATATCCTTTTCAATTGATATGGTTTTGATATCACGTGTGAGTAAGCATGGATTCCTCATTAAAAAAATTAAAACATAATTGTAGAAAACAAATTTGTAGATATACATAGTCTACATCTGGGAAATTAAAATAGAATTGTAGAGAACAAGTTAGGACGTATACACAACTTGAACATATGAAATTAAAAGAGAACAAGTAAGAAGAAGTATACACAATCTACGCTTAAAAGGCTAAAAGGGAATTGCAAACAGTAAGTGAAACACAAAACTCAAAAAATTCATTATAGGGCAAGGATATCTCACTTTATTGCTCAAGAAATGCATAGAAAGTTCACCACCACATGCATTTGTACACAAGTTGAATTGCATTATCTAAATATGAAAAGGAAAATGTTTTGAAACCCAGCCACCATACAAAAGGTAAAATTCATAAGTTCTTTAGCAACATATTGTTGTGTGTAACATAAAAAAATTAATGTCACTTAAAAGTTTAATAATTCTAAAAAAATGGGATATTTGCATTAAAACAAATAATATTTAGAAAGAAACAACATATTATAGGTAGACTTAAAATAAGGAAATAGATTCCACATTCTACAACTAAATTTGCGTGAAAAATAGATATTGTTGGTACTATTATTAATGGATTACAATATTTACTATTATATGGCAATTTATGTTAAGAGTGAATAATGCTATTGATATTAATATGCTAACATGAGATATACGAAATTACATGAAAATTTATCTATTGGAAGACTATAAAGTAATGTCATAATGTTTTACATACTATTTGTTGTCCATATAGTTAATATTCGATAATATTTAAAAAAAAAAAAAAAGTCCATTAGAGGGAAGATTATATAATTCTAATATTATTAACTACTGTAGCTTATTTTTATGTTAAGACTGTAAAATAAGTGCTATATTGTAGTTTATTTTTGTTTTTTTATAAAACAAATAGTGAAATTATATCATGATATTTTATAAGAATTAGCAACTATGTTTTGTAAATATAGTTGTAAAATGTATTTTTGGGTTATGATGGGTTTTAATCTATTTTAGGATGTTGAAAGTGATCATTTAATATACATGTTAACTTTAAAAAATAAGAAATAATATATTGTATTATTTATAAATAGCTACTTACGGTATATAGTTTGTTTGGATGTTCTTTGAAATATAAAATGTTATAACTATATTAAGTAAATATAAAATGGCAAACATACCTAGTGGTGACAAACACATAAATTTAAAAATATATAGAAGAAGTTATTGATTATGGAGATTGCAAAATTAACTTACAAATCTAATAGACATTTTTCATGTTAATTATAATAGTAATTTTTTTAATTAATATAAAAAATATTTTGCAACATTTTAATAAATAAATGTATCCATTACATTATTGTGTGATGACTCACTCACTTAATTATGGAATGAAAAAAATAAATTGATGTGACCCATGTACGTTTGACTTAACTAATTATGGAATGCAATAAAAACCAAAACAAAATTTTGATGTGGCCCATATAATTTTGGCTCATTATTTGAGACATTGGGCAATAACATGTCCAAATTCACAACCAATCCCATGAGAGATAAATAGCAAAAAATAAATTGTAGTAAATAAAAAATTAAAAATTAAAGATGCACTTTGTTAAATTGAAAATTATTTCTCATGTTCGACTAAATTAATAGGCATTCAACAAATATCCAATGCATAATACCTGCCTAGAGGTAGGTATAATAAAATATTATAGTTACGACTCTCAAGCCTGACATATTTAGCATAGAGGAAATCAGGCCTCGAACCACTTCTAAAAGACATCCCACATTTGTATAAATCAATCCATATAGGGATTTAGGACCTCAAATACAATAAAATAAGATTGAATAACAATAAAGATATATAGCTAGTACCTAAGAATATGCTAAGAGAAATGTTGATCAAGCTAGAGGTGGCTTGGATGGGCATGGTTGGGTACAAGGTGTATTCCTTAATTTTACAACCACTTTTTATTTGTAATTTCCATTCATCTACACACGCATATATATTTCATTGATGTAGAGGATGATACATAACTGTAACTATACTTATTTCATAATAAATTTGAGTATGGAGTTTCGAAGTTAAAATAGGATATTTATACTTTTAGCTAATGACATGTTGATAACATGAAATATTCAAATAATAAGTTAATATGTCCCTTTTAGGTAATGGGGTTTCCATATAAGTCAGACTGGGTTTTAGTTCAATAATAATTATTACGCAATTAGGAAATCAAGAAAAGGCTTCTAAATACATACATTCTTCCCAATACTAAGATATTTTTTAATCTCACTTTCATTATCTATATTTATACATGTTTGATTAAATATCAAGTATATCTATGCATAATTACTTATCTTCACATACATTTGACTTAAGTGCTATATCGGGGTTATCCTTAAGGATAAAAATTCCCCTTTAGTTATGTTGAATGCCTGAAGTGTGAGCCTAAACAATGGGGGAAAACTACCCAATTGACACCTTAGAGGAGATCCTTTTCCATTTGGGATGGTGGCTTCGATTGGGATTAAGGGACCAGTTTCCCTTAAAGGAGATGAAATTATCATTTCATATAAGTTATTAACAGAAGAAAAACGTTATCACAAACTCATCCCACAATAATTCTTAGATAATAACTGCAACTGGCCTGTCATTTCCTGTAGAAGATAATGAATACAAGCTCCAATCCTTTCACTCACTAATGTCCAACTGATAATATTTCGAAACCTAAAGTATTTATACAATGGTTTACAGAAAAATATCTTGAAACAGACTTCAAGATTTATTACAAAAATTCATAAAAACAGATCAAAACTAAGAAAAATATCATTTGGCTGAGCTCTGGTAATATTTTGGGCATTCTAGTGTAAGTGAGGCCTTGAATAAATAGTTTTGTTAATCCTCCTAGTTGATGAATTACACTGCTATTCCACCTTTTTCTGTGTTGTATTTGAGCGCTAGCGAAATAAGTGATCTGGTGCTCTGTGAATGGAGTTCGAGTCTTTCAGTTGAGAAATTACATGAAATACAATGATAAATCATGACCGAGGGCATGAAAAACTGAACTAGTATTAACCATCGGGAAGAAGTATGAGTCGTCGATTTGAGTTGTCTGATCCAGGCTGATTAGATTTGGGTTTTTGATCTAGGCCAATTATATATTACAGTCACAATAGGGGGAGGGGATCTTAACCATGTTCCATAGTGTTTTCCCAACAGATTGTACCTGAAACTTTATTAACAACAACTTTATAATTTATCACATCGATCTGAGGCTTTCCATATCACAATCAAAATCAGGAGGAAGGACCATAGCGGGAAATAACTTTAAATGGGGGCATTCATCGGGGGTTGGGACTCATAGCCGAGGGATGAGACTCATAGACGGGACTTATTGGCAAGCAAGGCTGACTGCGGGATGTGGGACCAATTGCGAGATGGGTCGATTATGGGATAGGCCTGACTGATGGATATTGCAATTGCACTCTGGAAGGTGTGAGGAGCGTTATTTTATAGATCATGTGATATGTGCCTATTGTGGTCTACAACCTTTGAAGGGATTTAAATATAGTTTAAATGGGTGCGGCTAGAGTTAAAACAAATGGATTTTCAGCTAGAGTTAATACAAATGAACATTCAGCTAGAGTTGGAATTTTAAAAGGGATTTCAATATAGTTTCGACATATAACAAAGGAAATGCGGTTAAAGGAATATGCAAAGGGACTTTGGCATAAGGCTAGAGTTTGGGAATTAATATGAAATATGAGTGTTTCCAAGGGAAAATTGGGTTTTGACTTAGGATTTAAGGATTTTCTCAAGGAAAAAGGGTTTTTAGATGTACTAAGGGAATTTATGAGGAAAGTTTGAGGGGATATATGGAGTATGAATGAGGATGTTGAAATAATATGAAATCTTGTTGAACACATTTTTTTCACTAATTTCTACTTCCATAATCATTAACCATAATTAATGTCATGACTCTTTTTGACCATTTCGATGACATTTAATGGAGTATGAAACCGACCATGAGAAGAGACTAAGATGGTGATGAAGACATTTTACTGATGACTCATCATAATGAGTGATGGCACGACCAAAATTGCATTGGACCATGAAATAGAGGGAGTAGTAACATACCTAGACATACTAACTAGTGATTAAATTTTATTTGAAAATATAACAATTTGACCTAATAACCTTATTAACATCTTTGAAAGAGTACAATTTGATCATTGGTGACTGGCAGGACTGACAGACACTAACATTGGCTCTAGCTGGGGATGACAGCTCCTTTAGGAGGTGTCAACAACATCATAGATGAGGTAGCTTGATTCATTGGGCAAGGAGTCAAAACGAAAAAGACCAAACTCAAAACAAAAAATGGATCGACAAATTGAACTGACTTCTACAAATAAGAACAAACTAAACCTTTCAAACCAACAGCTGGTCAAAGAAACCTTATGGCCCTCTCCTCAAGCTTCAAGCTCCCATGATAACTGCTTCACATTCTGACAGGAAAGTAAACTCGTATGTATAATGATAACGAAAATTTTCAAAAATTCTTCAAGTAAGGTAGTTCTCGAGAAGCCTACGATTGATTTCTCCCCTTGAATAATCTTGTCCATTCATTTCTTCTAGCAAATAGGCATTCTTGCCTCTCAAAGCTGAGATTTTGTATGGCCCTTTCCATATATTTTCAAACTTCCCATGCTTTCCCTTCTCTTCATTCTATGCATCCCAATGAAGAACTATATCCCCCATGTTGAAACCGTCTACTTTAGTTGCACGATCATAAATCTTCTTTATTCTTTCCTTAAGTTTAGAAGTATTCTGAAATACTTCCTCCCTGGTTTATTGCAAATGAATCATTTAATTTATTCTTTGCTACACATCATTTGTTTCGCTGCCAAATTCATGCAAAATATTCATGGTCGGGAAAAGAAGAGATGTAGGAAAGACAATATCAATCCCATACACCAATTGAAAATGTGACATATCTATGGATTTCTTGTTACTTACTCTATCGGCTGATAGAGAATTGATAAGAATTTTATGCTAGTTCTTCTTGTTGACCTCTAACATCTTCTTGATTGTATTGACCAATGATTTATTAGAAGATTCAACCAGTCCATTACCTTGTGGGTAATAGGAAATTGAATGCCCCAATGTGATATGATACTTCTCACATAATTCCATCGTCTTTTTCGAATTGAAGGCAGTGACATTATCGTTGATTATCTTCTGCAAGCAACCAAATCTTAACAATATATTAGATTCAATGAATTGAATGACTACGAAATGAGTAGCTTTCCTAGTTGGGATCACCTCAATCCATTTTCTAAAGTAATTCATGGCTGCTAGGATCCATTTGTGTTGGGATCAAGACGAAGGATGGATATCCCCAATAAAATCAAGACCCCACTATTGAAATGGCGCTGACATTGAAATGGGTTGCAATGGCAATGGTAGCAGTTTCCTTTTCCCGTAAAAGATATGGCATTCATGAAAATTCATCACAGTTTTATATACGTTAGCAAAAGGAGTCGGCCAATAAAAACCAACCTTCAAAATTTTGTTGGCTGTGGTTTTCTAGAAGAGGTGACCACAACAATCTCCCTTGCTAAAGTCACTCATCACTTCTTTTTCCTTAATTTTGACAAGACAATTCAACAAAACACCACTCAGATCCTTCCAAAATAAGACACCATCAAGGAGGCAATATTTTGAAGCTTTTGATTTCAATGATCTACTCTTGCTTCTTGGCACTTCTAGCAGAGGATTCAAATGTTGGAGTACATAGATAATGTCAGAATACCAAGGAGATGAACTAAAAATTTGTGATACATGTACTGAAAAGTCTTCCGCTTCTTCTTCAAAGAGGGTGTCAATTACATTGATATCTAATGCGTGCAAGTCAGATTCGACCATGAGCTTTACCAAACCTTCTCGCTTGATCAACTTTGTTGGTTTTATCTCCAGATCATATTTTAGCATTTCTAAGATCCATTTTCCGTGCCTACCTTCTAGGTCTGTCTACATGAGAACATCCTTTACTGCTGCAGTTGGAACATAAGCTAGAATGTGTGAATGAAGAATGTATACCTAAAAGTCCTTTAGCGATTTCACCAAGGATAAAGCTTGTTTCTAAATAATATTATACTTTAGTGCTACATCTCTTATAGTTCGACTAAAAGAGGCTATGCATTGTTCAGGTTTTTGGTCCTTTTTCTGCATTAGGACAACAACCAAAGTGTGCTAGGAAGCAAATGAAAATATGATGAAGTCTAAAGTATAATTAGGGCTGATCAAGGTGGGAGCACAAGACAATGAAAATTTAACTACATTGAATGGTTTTTTTGCATCTTCTAACGATCTTACCTCACTATCCTTCTTTGACATATTAGTCATCTCTCTCAATTGTTCAAAAAGGTTGAGGATAAATCTCCTCAAAAAGTTGATTTTTCCATTAAAAGATTGAATCTCTCTTTTTTTTCTTGGGAAATATAACTGTTGGATTGCTTCAACTCTCGCAAGGTTGATACGAATAACATATTTTCAAATAATGTGCCTCCTACATGGAAAATAAGATCTTATTTAGATTCACCGAAATGCCAAATTTCTTGCACCTCTAGAAGTAATCCTTAGATGAAACAAATGTTATTCATAAGATTTGGAAAAAAGTGTAATGTTATCCAAGTAAATAACCAAAAATAAATATTTTTCATTAGTGAAATAAATATCCATTTCTCACTAAAGCTTAGCCCTTGCATTGTTCAACCCAAATGGTATCTCGGTGTACATAAAAGTACCCCACCGTGTCGTAAAGGCTATTTTCAATTGACTATCTTCATGCACCAAAATTTGGTTGTATCTAGAGTATCCATAAAGAAGTGACATCCTTGAAGCCCCAACTACCCCCTACAAAATATGGTACGTCTTTAGAAGAGGATAGCTTTCCTTCAAGGACACTTTGTTCAAATTCCTGAAATCAATACAAAGACGAATCTCCCCTATATTTTTCCTTACTAGCATAAGATTTGACATCCATTAAGAAAAATGAATAAGAATTATGATACCAGATTTGTAAAGTCTATTTACCTCTTTCTCAATGGATGGAAGCAATTTGGGATTAATCCTCCTCATCTTCTAGGAGAATCGCTTCTGATCAGGCTTGACTAGTATAGTATGCTCAATGATGTTCTTGTCATACACCTTTAAATCTGAATAGTCCCAAGAAAAGACATCAAAAACTTCTATCATTAAAGCAATGTGTTTACATTTCGTCTTAGTGGATAGGGACTTCGACAACTTGACCATTTTTGGCTTGTCAGTTGTGCCAATGTATATATTTTCAACACCTGTTTCTGTGGGGACCATTTTGTGGCTTTTGGGTGACATCATCGCGATCAAATAACTCTTCCAAAGGTACAAAATCTCGCAGAATGTTATTTTCTTTCGGCTACAACACTTCAACCTTGGTGGCCTCAATTACCTGATCATTCTCATCATACACATCATCAATATGGGAATGCAAGAATTGATCCTCCATTTGCATAAAATTATTAATTTTTCTATCATCCAAAAACGCTTGCCAATATGCCAGATTGTTAGGGACAGCTAGATGATGCTTGACATGAATTAAAAATTTTTTATTAGAGTGGATGGGGATCTTAAACATGCTTGCTGTAATGGCGAGGGAATCAGCCATAAAATTCTGACTTCTAGGAATCAAGGACAATGTATATTCTAAAATTTTTTTGAGAATATCAAGGAAATAATTTTGAGAAGCTCACATCCTCAGATGCTTGGCCTAGTACTCCCCTTTTACCTTTTTAATCACCAACTCAGAGTCGCCATAAAGTGAAATATTCTTTGCTCCCAACTTTTTGAGAATTTTAAGGTTAGCAATCAATGCTTCATAGTCTGCCTCATTATTTGAGCAATCAAAAGCCAACTTATTTGAACTTAATCTTACATTGCGAAGGACATTACCTGAATGATTCAAGGGACCATGAATCCACATGCCAATCCCAGCTCCTTCATTTCCCAATGCTCCATCAAACTGCAAGGTCCAAAGACCATCTTCTTTAGCAGCAAACTAAGATTTGGAGGGTTGATTTATTTTAGTTGTTGGAGGATGACTTGTTTTCTCTACGATTTCTGTTTCTTGCACTAATTCAATAGTATTTTCAAGCGAACGTCCTGGCTCCAAACCATCTACATCACATTTCTGTTTTTCTACAATCAAATTCTTATGTACACTACTTATAACTTCTTAAACTTCTAAAATTTCAACAATCTGATTATCATCATCTACTGAAACCATATCAGTATATAAAATAAGGGACTCTAAGTTGGTATGCACGACATGGATGGGTTGATTATTAGGTCTCCTTTTGCTACTAATCATAAGCTTCATGTTTTTCTCTTAGTACAATTTTCTAAGTTGCCAAAATAGTGGTATAGTAGCGTAAGAGAAATAAAGTTATAGGATGCCTTTCAATTTTTCTCCCCAAGACCGAGAGAGAAGCATGCCAAAACTTGGAGGAATATCAGCAAAAACCACATCCATCAATACATTCTTGGCCGGAATATGGCCTAGAGATGCTGGCAAGTCTTTGATAAGACTGAGACACTTCACTCTTCCCGAATCAAAAGAATAAATATCATGAAATGGTCGGGTGATATCTAATCCCAGTTTGTCCATAATGGCTTTAGGCATAAGTTTTTGAAAGGCCCCAAAATCTAACATGGCATTATGAAGGATAAAATCATGGATTTTCATACTAAGATAGAATGGTGGGACTTCACTATCTTCTAGACTCCCATCTATGGCTGGACCAAGTAGAATAGCAAGGTGATGATCGACGACATTAACCATGTCTGACATTTGATCTACCTTTAACATCTTGGCGACCTAAAACTTATATTTATCATAATTGAATAGTTCAGTTAGGGGGATAGTAAATTTCAACTTAGAAATTTCATTATCTAAACTAAAGAAGTTAGATTTCTTCTTTACCTCTTTTGAAGTTGTGTCCTTCTTCTCAGGTTGTCCTTTGGTATAAGACTCCTTTCTCTGACCTTCACTTTGAGCCTCCTTATCCTTCCTTGCATTGATGGAAGAGACTTCATTGGTCTTGTCCTGACATAGAACAACAATATCCTTTTCTTTGTTTTGATCGGCAGTGTTTGTTTCCTTTTCTTGGGCATCTCTCTCAACACTTTGCTTCTTTTGATTCAATGGAACAAGCATGTTTTTTCTCCTCAAATTGTACCTCTTTTGCACATGGCTGAGAGAATTCTCTTAGCCCCTTTGGTATTCTTCAGTCTGCTCTATCCATACATCATCATCTCAGAGGATAAGTTGTTGATCACTTGGTGCAAAATAATCCTGAAAGAATTGATCTTTCTCAGTTAGAAAAATAGGTAGTTGATCATGTTGATCCTCCTTAAAGAAATGATTTGCTTCAGCAATCTCTTCCTTTTCCTCTTCCGAGAATTGAGTGTAATTTTGTTGAAACTGAGTTCTAGTTGCTATTGTCCCTGAGGATTTTGATTCTTCTACTCTTTATATTTATTTATTAATTGTGATTGTTGTTGGCCCCTCTAATTTGGATTCCTTATTGAAGGCTTCGCCTATCAGTCTAGAATGGTCATTCTCTCCATCATCTTTTGCATGGTTTTAATGAGAGTGTCAAGTTTACCATCAAAAGAAGAGGAGGACTTCTCCATTATGGTAACTTTCTTCTTCTAATTTATTTTGGATTTCTTAAACATGAAATTAGCTTCAACACTCACTTGATTTCACTGCCTATCTTGTAAGGTGGCAAGGTTTCTATCCTTAAGCTGATAAGCCATTTTCGGGTCAAAGTCACCAAGATAATGGAAGAGTGCTAAGCCAGGGGGATTTTCCATGTCATCAAGGATAGAATTGTACACATTATTGAATCTAATTGTGAAGTCTTGCACTATTTCATTTGGATGTCTCTTCATGGAGTTGTATTCAGCCAAAATATTTAATGGATTGTTCTTTTCTTCCTATCGGGCTAAAAACAACTCTATCAGCTACATAGAGTTGTTGATGGAACCAACTGCAAAACCACGAAACCACTTCGTAGCATCTCCAGAAAATATTTGTGCTATAATTCTCATTTTAGCAACCTCATCTTCAACCTCTTTGAGATCAATGAAATCCACCAAGTTGTCAATGTGCTGCTGAGTTGTGATTCCTGAAGTTCCATCAAAAAGAGGAAGCCTTTGGCCATAGTTTTGAGGTAGGGCAGCAAGTTGACCAGGTAATGTTAGAGGGGAAAACCTTGCCATGACTGTTAGAGGAATTTGTACAGGAAATACAACAAGTTGTGTTGATGGGGATGACGATACCAATGGAGGTGGTGGTGATGGATTAGCAATGAGAGACGATGTGGCTAATGTATTCAGAGGTATGCTAGAGGAAGTAGCAGTAGACAAATTTTCAAGTTGATATTGAATGTGTGCCTTTTCGGTAGTAATTAGAAGCTAGTCAACTAGACTTTGGAGCTTATTAAAGTTTGACCAAAGCTCATGATCAAATTTAGAAAATAGGGATATAGGATAAGGCAAGTAAGAATCAAACTTGATAGGGTCGAAGACTACTTTTGAAAATAAAGATTCAGACTTTGATCAAAAAAGAGAGAGCTCAAAATGTATATCAAAATAAAGATCTTCGATAGTAAGAAATTGATCGGGAAAAGAAGTAGTTCTTACCAATTTATGAGCTCCACTTTTGGGAAGAGGATATTTGAGTTTCCTTATCACTTTCTCCGGATCATGAACAATAGGAGGTGGATTTGGGTCAATGGTGCACGGGTAGGGTAAATACCCGCACATACCCACTGCATACATTTAACACAATAATGCATCCACAACTACTCCAAGTGTTTGACTCTAAAATGGAGTAAAACCTTCAGACTATATATGGTTTGATGGCCCTCTTCTATTGTTCCTTTATAGTGGAACTTCAATCACCTCGCCTAAAACCTCTATCAGGATTATATGAACCAAAAAACATTAGTTTAAGCTCTTTGCCGCATATATAACCTTTTCACTTCAACCATTGATTATTTATGTCCTTAACTCACAAAACCCAACATTCGACTTCTATTTCCTTATAAAACCCTTTACAAAGGAAAATGTCACAAACATACTCTTTCTTTGCCTTCCTTACAGTTTCATACAGATTTTGAGGTTAAAACTTCTATCACAATCGCTATCGCTATCGAGACTTCCATAGTATTAACACATATATGCCATCCCCCTTCTTTGACATCGATATCCAACTATCGGAGCAATAACACATGCTTTACATTAAAGGGCCTGCACGATATAACTATCAGAAATATCAACTATTCAGGAATATAAAGGATATTCCCCTCCAATCCACATATGCTGGATTTCAAATACTATAGAACCATAACTATGACTATTGTCGGGTCCACAACTTATCACTCTACTATGCTTCCACTGCGACCTTCGCCGATTCCTAATCTCCTAACCTCTAATCGCTGATTAGCGCTTAATCACTATCAGTGTATCAATGTTCCTTTACACTGGCCCTTGAATACTTCAAACTGGTGATCCGACTGGTTCTTCAAACCTGATAATGCTATAAATCAGTCTCAATAATAATTCACATCTAGAACTTAGTTCCGATAGTTTTTTGCACTAATTTTTCAATGTAAATAGGGATTTAGGTTACGAGACTTACTCTCCAAGAATAATCCTGCCAATGCGATGCTTTGCCTCATTCTTTAAAGAAATCATCTGAACTATTGATCCATGTGATCAAATGATTCCTGTGTACTAGTATTTTGATCCCTCGCTCTTTAATTTACTTAGTTTTCCCACTAAGTCTTCAGTTTTCCATATTTTAGCTTCACCTCAAAGGGTTTCTTCAAAGTCTCCAGGTATTTTGTTCCGCAGCTCGATTTCTCTTCTGAACTCAACTCCTCGAACTCTCAACTTCTCTTTCATTCCAGAGTGCCTCTCTGATGCTTCAATGGGACTCAATGGTCTATTATGATTTTCTGAATCATTCTCCTATTGCTTTGCCTTCGACGGTGTTTGCTTGAACAATCCTCAATGTCTCCTTTGCATGTTCCAAAAAACTCTATCTCTAACCCCCTGTCATAGATCCTATGAGTTCACATACAAATCAACACTTAAACGCACATTCAACTCTTTTGAGACATTCGGAAATGACACTGTATATATATTAATGTAAAACACAGATTACATTTGAGACTCCTCATCTTGCATAAGCGTGATTCTCAACGTTTGTGACCTCCTCTTTTACATGTAGGCTTACATATGTTTATATAGAAACGTTGGATCAGCTCATTGAAGGGTCCAAGCAATCGTCTAACAAAAGCCTAAAGCTCTACATGCATGCATATGTATGTGGTAGAATTTATCCACTGTAGCTTCTCTCTGTTTTAAAACAGAAAAGTCTCCTTATTAGCTCAATGGTCCATATCTACTCTAATTAATTCCTAAAAGATATCTCTTGCTCCTAGAGAGTTGGATTTGACTTCTACCACTGATGTTCTCATTTATTTATTTTGAGAGCATTTACATATTCTCCCATTATCTAATTAAATCACACTTAAAGGCATAAATATTACATTGACTTGGAACTCAAGAAAACTATTTGCTAAAATGCATGACCCCCTATGTCTACTATTTACAACGATTTTCCTTTCGATGAATGCTCCTGCATCAGACTCCCCAAGTAGAAAATATTCATGATCTACTGATCATGTGTCTTCTGGTCTTTGCCTTCCTAGATCCCATACTTTGTTTTGTAACTTTCCACATGCTTTGCTCCTTTGTTGTTACTGTATGTCTACTGTCTTCTTCTTCTTGTCAATTAGATTCAACTTCTGATTGAGCTTGCTTGTTGCTTCTACCACTTTTCTCCATTTGAATTTCTTCATCATCTACTGCCATATTTCTTCAATTTCTATGTCCAGCATATCTTTGGGCCGGTCCATATTCTGCTTTGTATTTCTATCTCTTTCTCTTTGTTTCAAGTTCCTGTTGCTGTCTTCTATCCTGAATTTTCCTTTTCTTACTCCAACTTTTGGTTTTCTTTCTTTACTGACTACTTCCCTATCGTCCTTACCCTCTTTCATGATTAAATCATGACTATACAACATTCCTTCCAGCAATTTAACTTCTCTGCTCCATGGATTGAATTGTTCCACAAAATCTCCTTCTTCCATCTTTATTTGGTTGTTCAGTTGTGTCAAACCTCCTCCAGCATTTGCAACAAAACCTACACACTCAAAACACTTGTTAAATTCAAAAACATATTGTTGCTGTGCCTTCTCTTCCTTTGGCAACAATTTAGTTTGCTGCTCCATTTTCTCCTCCTTTATCAACATATCAGTATGCTGGTTCGAATTCTCAGTAGAATTCATGATACTCTCAATTAGTCTCTCTCCCACACCATATGTTCTAATGACATCTTCCTATTTGGTTTCATAGTAGTGAAATTCTCCTTCTTTAACCTATTGCTAGTTATCCTCACTTTGAAATTGTTTGATTCCTATTGCCTCTTTACAATCTCCAAACAACATCTTCTCAATCTCTTTGATCACATACTCATACTCATTCATGCATTTTAATGAACATGCAAACAAATTATTGCATCTTCCTGTCTCCATGGCTACTTGACACACATCTCCTCCTTCAAAAACTGTAATTATAGCTTCTGTTCTATTGTCAGGTTCTCTCATTAGTTTCTCCAGCAGTTTAATTTCTTCTTCACACTTAGCAAGCATTTCATCACAATGCTCTCTTACCCCAACTTCATCCTTCACATGTTGTGTTACAGTATTAAAATAATGTCTTCCTTTGACCCTTGTAATCTCAAGGTCTTTCTGTTGTAGCAAATCACTACTTCCCTCATTCAAGAGGTCTCTTCCATCATACTCTGTTCTCCTAGATTACTCCTCCAGACTTTTGACATCTTCAAAAGACTATCCATCCTCTTCAAAACACTCCTTTGTTAGTGTTCCTTTTCCCAAGGTTAAATCCTTTGCATAGGGTTCCTCCTTCTTAACATCTTTCGGTACATGTCCTTCTTCCCTACTATCTGTCTCAATAGTTTACATGGCTATCTCCACTATGCCTATCATCATAGTCAATTGATGATCCTTTACTAAGTTTTCAGCTAACATAGTTTCTTCCTCAAGTTTTCCTTCAGTCCCTTGCTTTTTACCTTCTTTGAAGGTATCTTCAAATGGTTGCTTTTCTTCTGCAACATATGCCGTCATACACAAACTATCAATTTTAAAAATATAAGACCCTATGGTCTCATTTAATGGTTTAGACATCATATCTCCTTGTTGTTCTAAATCATTCATATGATTAAGAAATTCTTTGATAGTCTCTTCTTCAATCTAATCAAGCCCTTCACTTGGTTGATAGACACTTTCCTCCAGCTGTATATGAGATTTATCTATCTCATATTTTTCCAAAATAGAATTTTGATTCTGTTGGTCTTCTTCCACTTCTATGACAATATCAACAAATTGTGTTTTATTTGTTTCACTTTCAAACATACACAAATTGTTAGTTTTAAAATCATCAGACCTTTTGGTCTCACTTGAAGTTTCAATCTTCAAGTCTTCATCTTCACATTCTCCCAGAAATTCTCCTTGTTCTGGTTTACAAATGGATTCTTCCATTTCTAACTCAATTTCCTTGAATTTTTCCTTTAGCGACTTTACTTGCTTTTGTTGTAGCCTTCTCTGCATCTCATGCCATTCCATTGGCTTCTTCCTCAAGACCCAACGTAGTCTCTGGCTTTCCTCAAGCATTCTCCTTAATGCATTGAGTTGTTCTTTTAACTCAACAACCTCTTTGTCAATTTCTTCTTGACTCATCCTCTTGCCATTTGCTTTGGCATCCTATTTCTTATATCCTCTATCGTGGCTTCTCTATGAACCTACGCTATGACTATTAGTAGTCATCTTCTTCTCTTCTTTCTTGATGAGCTCCTTCGCAACAAGCCTCTGCAATAGCTAGTCCTCCTGGCTGCAATCTTACCTCACTAACCTCTCCTCACTCAGTCTTTTGGTAAGCATAGGTCCTCTATTTGGAACCTCTTCTTGAGCAACACCTTTGCTCCTTCTAGGCTTCTGAAATCTCTCACTCTCTCTTGAGAACACTTTAGTTGTCCTCTCTATCCAATCTCCTATTGGATTCTTTAGGTTCACTGCCACTTCTCCTTCAGAGTGTTCTCCTTACTCTGCCTTCAAGAACTCACCTAGTTCTTCTCTCATAATTTCTCTTGCTATCACCTGTGCATTAGTATAAAAAAACACATTCTTAATTTAAAACAGAACATATTACCTCACCTTCAAGATGTCAGCATGATCTTGTTTCACCCATTCTTCTTCACTTTGAATGGATTGTCCTCTGTTTTGTTTCCAAGTCCTCCTTCCTTCAAAACTGTCACTAAGAAATCTTGCTTTCTCTTTCCTTCAAGGAATCCTCTGTTCCTATCTACTCCAAGCCTCTGCTGGAACTGCTACAGTCCTCCAGAACTTCAAAAGTTCTCGTTACAGATTACAGATCGGCTTTGATACAAATAATGTTGCATGGATAGGGTAAACACCCGCACATACCCACAGTATGCATTTAACACAATAATGCATCCACAATTATCCAAGGTGTCTGACTCTATAATGGAGTCAAACCTTTAGACCATAAATGGTTTGATGGCCCTCTTCTATTGTTCCTTTATAACAGAACTCCAATCACCCCACCTGAAACCTCTATCGGGATTATATGAACCCAAAAACCTTAGTTTAAGCTCGTTGCCACACATATAACCTTGTCACTTCAACCATTCGTTAACTATGTCTTTAACTCACAAAACCCAACATTTGAATGTTGTTTCCTTATCAAACCCTTTATGAAGGAAAATGCTGGAAACATACTCTTTCTCTTCCTTCCTTACGATTTCGCACAGATTCTAAGGTTAAAACCTCTATCGCAATCGCTATCGGCTATCAGGACTTCTACAGTCTTAACACATATACACCATCCCCACTCTCGAACTTTGATCTCCAATTATCAGAGCAATAACTCATGCTTTACGTTAAACGGCTTGCAGCATATAACTATTGGAAATATTAACTATTTGGGAATACAAAAGAAATTCCCCTCCGAACCACATACGCTGAATTTCAAATACTATAGAACTGCAACTATGACTATCGTCAAGTCCACAAATTATCGTTCCACTATGCTTCCACTGCGACCTCTGCTGATTCTTGATCTCCAAACCTTTGATCGCTGATTAGCACTTAATCGGTATCAATGTATCGACGTTCCCTTATACTGGCCCTTGAATACTTCAAACCATTGATCTGACTGGTTCTCTTGACCCAATGATTATATAAATTGGTCTGTATAATAATTCACATCCGAAACATAGTTCCGACTGTGTTTTGCAATAATTTTTTAGTGTAAACAGGGATTTAGTTTACGAGACTTACTCTCCAAGAATACTCCCACCGATGCAATGCTTCACCTCCTTCTTCAAAGAAATCATCCAGACTATTGATCCATGTGATCAAACAGTTCCTGTGCACTAGTATTATTATCCCTTGCTCTTCAGTTTACTTAGTTTTCCCACTAATTCTTCAGTTTTCCGTACTTTACATTCTCCTCAAATGGTTTCTTCAAAGGCTCCAGGTATTCTGTTCATAGCTTGATTTCTCTTCTGAACTCAACTCCTCGAGCTCTCAGCTTCTGCTTCATTCCAGAGGGTCGCTCTGATGCTTCAATGGGACTCGATGGTCCATTATGATTTTTTGAATCGTTCTCCTCTCTGTGCTTTGCCTTCAACTGTGTTTGCTCGAACAGTCCTCAATGTCTCCTCCACGTGTTCCGCATAACTCTGTCTGTAACCCCCTGCCACAAAGCGTACGAGTTCACATACAAATCAACACTTAAACATGCATTCAACTCTTTTGATACATTTAGAAATGACTATGTATATATATTAATGTAAAACACAGATTACAGTTGAGACTCCTCGTCTCGCACAGGCATGATTCTTAACATTTGTGGCTTCCTCTTCTACCAGTAGGCTTACATATATTTATATAGAAACATTGGATCGAATCATTGAAGGGTTTGATTAATCCTCTAACAAAAGCCTAAAGCTCTACGTGGATGCATATGTATGTGGCAAACTTTATCCACTCTAGCTTTTCTCTGTTTTAAAATAAAAAAGTCTCCTTATTAGCTCAATGGTCCATATCTACTCTAATTAATTCCTAAAAGCTCTCTCTTGCTCCTAGAGAGTTGGATTTGACTTCTACCACTCATGTTCTCAATTATTTATTTTGAGAGCATTTACATATTCTCCCATTATCTAATTAAATCACATTTAAAAGCCTAAATATTACAATGACTTGGAACTTAGGAAAATTATTTCCTAAAATGTGTGACCCCCTATGTTGACTATTTACAACGATTTTCCTTTGGGTGAATGCTCTTGCATCAGTTATGGTTTGACCTCGTGTGTCTTTTAGGAGCCAAAATATTACACCTTAACTTAATGTGATTTATATCAACCTTCTTCAAGTATTGGAACTTGTCACCCACCAAACCAGTCTTGAATGTAGTTGGAGAACTATCACTCATTTCCCCTACAATGGTGCCAAAATGTTATCCTCTAGAATATCCCAAGGCTGAGAAAGGAGATCGAAGGAGGTAACCTCAAACCACTTAGGGTTCATCATCTAGCCCTGCTAAACTAGAGAGGGCTCTCTATAAATCTCACAACCAGATATGACTGGAGTGGGAAAAATATACTAGGTTGGGTATGTTCAGCTCTAGGGTTTTGAAATTTAGGATTTTGTTGGATGAGGAGTCAAAATCAAGGAATTAGGTCAGATCTCAAGGCTTCAGTTGCAAGAGACAAAGTGGAGTAGGGTAGGTATGCTTCTGTGATACTTTGAGGTTTTGTCGATGTAGCGTAGGGTGGAAAATAAAAGATTCAAAATGAGCATGGAAAGCATGAATTCATTTATTAGAAGATAGGTAACATAAAAATGAAATTCCTAACAAAACAAAGCTTAAGTTTAGGAAATTTGTTTAAAACCTCTTAGGAAAATCACTGAAGAACATAAATATGGAAAGGAGCTAAAATTATCATTCATATAAGATATTAACAGAAGAAAAACATTATCACAAACCCATACCACAAGAATTCCTAGATAATAACTACAACTCATCTTCAATTTCCAATAAAATATAATCGATACAAGCTCCAAGCCTTTCATTCACTGATGTCCAACCACTAACACTTCAAAAGCTAAAGTATTTATGCAATGGTTTACCAAAAAATATCTTGAAATGAACTTCAATATTGATTACAAAAATTCATAAAAATATATCAAAACTACTAAAAATATCATTTGGCTGAGCTTCGGTACTATTTTGGGCATTCTGGTGTAACTCAGGCCTTGAGTAAACACTTCTGTTAATCCTGTTAGTTGATGAATTGCACTGTTATTCCACTTTTTCTGCATTATGTTTAAGAGTTGGTGAAATAAGTGATCTGGTGCTCTATGAATGGAGGCTGAGTCTTTCAGTTGAGAAATTACATGAAAGACAACGAAAAATCACAGTTGAGGGCGTGAAAAAATGAACTGATATTGACCATTAGGAAGAAGTATGAGCTGTCGATTTGAGTTGTCTGATTTAGGCTGATTAGATCTGGGTCATTGATCCTGTCCGATTATATATCACAATCACAATAGGGAGGGGGGATATTAACCATGTCCCATAGGGTTTTGCTGATGGACTATAGATGAAACTTTATTAAGAACAACTTTATAATTTATCGCATCCATTGGGGCTTTCCATATCCCAATCACAGTCGAGAGGAAGGACCATGCAGGGAAATAACTTTAGATGGGTGTGATCGCCAAGGGTCAGGACTCATAGTCGAGGGACGAGACTCATGGCTGGTACTTATCGGCGAGCGGGGTCAATTTTGGAATGCGGGACCAATTGCGGGATGGGCCAATTGCAAGATACGCCAGATTGTGGGATATCACAATCACAATCGGGAAGGGATGAGGAGCGTCATTTTATAGTTCATGTGATATGTGCCGATTGTGGGCTCCAGCCTTTAAAGGGATTTCAATATAGTTTAAATGGGTGTGGCTAGAATTAAAATAAATGGACTTTTGGCTAGAGTTAATACAAATCGAATTTTGGCTAGAGTTGGAATTTTAAAAGGAATTTCAATATAGTTTCGATGTATAACAATGGAAATGTAGTTAAAGAAATATATAAAGAGCTTTGGGATAAGACTAGAGTTCGGGATTTAATATGAAATATGAGTGTTTCAAAGGGAAAAATGGTTTTTAGATTGAATGAGGGGATTTATGAGGAAATTTTGAGGGGGTATGTGGAGTATGAATGAGAATGTTAAAACAAACTGAAATCTCCTTGAACATATTTTTTCCCTAGTTACTACTCCAGTAATGATTAACCATAAGTAATGTCATGACTCTTTTTGACCATTTCATTGAATTGACCTATTGATGACATCTAATGGAGTATGAAACCAACCATGAGAGGAGACTGAGATGGTGATCAAAACATTTTACTGATGAATTGTCATAATGACTGATGACATAATCAAAATGGCATTGGACCATGAAGTAGAGGGAGTAGTACATACCTAGACAAACTAACTAGTGATCAAATTTTATTTGAAAATATAACAATTTTACCTACTAAACCTATCAACAACTTTGAAAGAGTACATTTGATCACTAGTGACTCACTGTACTGATAGACATTAACAATCTATTCAATCGCCAAGAAGGGTGTCTTGAATTATATATATTGAAATCTTGGTTGGTTATCTTTCTATCTCTCTCTGACTACATTAGTTTCTCTCTCTCAATACGCAGGCGTGCTTCTATTTTCTACATTTATAAGTCTTAGTTTTACCTTTCCATCTCCTCTTTCTCTACTAATTCTCTTGCAATTATATGATTCCCTTTGTATTGGAATAGTATGAGCACTCAACATTGACATTGCATGTGTAACCATCGAGGTGGGCGAGGTAGTTGTGGAAGCGAGTGTGGTTGTCTCCTCATAATAGTAATCATGCCTATGTATAGGAATATGAACCATGAAAATTTATTATGTTGTTATTCCTCCTGAGATCTTAGCAAAGATTTGATGCCCAAAGACCCAACCTTATGATGAACATCTTGTTTTTTCAGTATCAACCATTATTGTGGATGTTTCCCATGGATTTTGTGGCCCTAGCCACACTTGGGGAAGATGGAAATAATATATGAGCTCGATAACTTTCCATTGGCAAATCATAGTTGTTCTTGGTACAGTATTAAGGTGAAGAAAGAGGAACAATATGATATATATGATGCACTAAATGATATTAAACATTCTTATGGATTTTAATGTTCATGTCTACAAAGTTTAGATGCGCACCTAGCTCAAATTGGGAGCCACCTCCAGTGTGAGCTTAAACCACCAACTCATCTTAGTTCGAGTGTGAAAGGTCTTGCACATGTTACCTCCTCACATTCTTGAGTTTTGATGTTTTTCAAAGATATTTTCCATGACTTATAGCTAATTTTGTACTCGTATAACTTTTTCTCATAATGTTGTCAGTATATCTAGTTTCCATAGATGTAGATTGAGCAGATACTATCTTTGGTAAGCTTAGAAAATCAGGAACATATGGCATATGTATGTCGATCTTTTGAATTTTTGAGACAAAACAAACTTAATCATTCAAAACAAAAAAATGTTATATATATATATATATTATAAAATGTTGACGCAATAAGTATAATATTTAATACACAAAAATGACAAGAAATTATGAAAGCAAAGAAAAAATTAATTTTTCTAATAACAATTATAACTGAAAATGTGTAATTTATAATAATAAAATTAATCTATGACATTTAGAAAATATTAATAGTAATAAAAAGATAATAGAATTTTAAAAATAACTATGCATATATTATAAAACTATTGAAAGAAATAAAATTTTATGATTACAACATTTCAAATAGTTTTACTATTCTACACTTTAAGTTTTTAACGCATGATTTTAAATCATATAAAATGAACTAGAAGAGATCAAATTTTTCTGTTTAACATTTGCATTATAAAAAAAATCGTACCTAATAAAATTTCATCTTCCTAAATGCATGCTAATCCACCGAGTTCATGATTAAATTAATCCATATTTTTTATAATAGTTTTCAGCCGAAATCATATAATGGTTCATTTTTCTACCAGTTTCGCACCAACCAGGTTCATGGTCAAGACAAGTTGAAGAACCAGATCATGGATCTCTCTACTTATAGTGATCATGGTTCTCTCTACTTATAGTGCATGCATGATCTAGTTCTTCAACTTGTCCTCACACTAACCACTCTTGTTGATTTGAAAAATGTGGACAAATGAATCCGTATCTGATTTGCCCCTAAAACTATTCTCAAAATTTTTAATATGAATAACGAAAACCTAAATTCAACCACTGAATCCATATTGATAAATAGCTAAAATATCCCAACCCAAACGTTAAATTCTCTCGAAAAAAATACCGAGAGAGATTTTCCTACCTCATTTTTTTCTTCACGAACAACCAAATCATCATCGGAGCATTGCAGTTCCTTTTTATAACAGGTCTCCTAATTTCTATGTAGCGGGAGAAAACAAATCTGGATAATTACATGTCTCACGGGAAAATAATTTGTGCGTGTACTAATGGTACCGCCGGAAAACTCTTTGTCTCGTTTTGTAAGTGCGACATTATAGATTAGTTGCTGTCAATTTCAAGGAAAACATTTCTGTGTGCACATGATTTTATATAAAGCTCGTCCGTATCCACTAAGGGCGTCGATGTTTTCAAAACAGTTTCCCTTCATTTAGATTCTTGTTCTTCAGTTCCTGTCACATAATTATAATCATAAACATTTGTCCAGTACGGATTATATGCTTTGACGTTGATTAGAAAACTTTATTGAAATTTTGAATGAAAGAATATACAAAATCATACATGTAATATTTTATCTTATCTTCATAGCATCAAATAATTATATATATCTTTTTACTTTTCCTTGTTAATTTGTTGATTGCAAATGTAGAACAGTAAAATTTAAATAATCAACAAGCTATCTTGTGGCCTAAAACTACTCTAAAATTCTTCATGATATGTATTAAAATTAGGTGGTGTATAAAGATTCTATCTCTCAGCATATTGCTCCAGTCGATCTAAAGGTTTAAAAGTGAGAATAACGTGATAACATAAAACAGCCAGAAGTCAAACGTCAGGCACATTAGTTGTATCTTTGTAAAGCTAATATACGAAAATAAAACCACGGAATTGAGTGAGGTGAAAGGATCTTTAATTGATATGATATAAGAAAAAAAACTTTATATAGAATTTGTAATTTCCATTATGGATTAATTCGTTTATTGGATTTTGTTTCCATTTAATTCTCGGTTGAAACCCAATTGAAAAGACTGTCAGTAAAATTCACCTAGGAAAATCGCATAGAAACTATTTAAGAAAAAAATGTTGAAATGTTCAATAGTTTTTCTTCTTGATGGTTAAGATATGGCTTTTTTCCCTATGCTTGTATATTTTTGGATGATACAACACTTTTAGGCCTTCAACATTGGCGTGAGTTGAGCATTGACATGCAAAGCTCCTTGTAGTTTATAGACGACGAAAAGCGTCAGCTTTGCTATTAGTTGGGCATACGGAGGCAAGAGTAACGTGCTAATTTAACAAAGCGGGTTCAGTTTCTGATATCATTGCAATACGAATTCGTTTGTGGGATAGTGATTTATAATCAAACTTCCGTTAAATTTTTTCCATTTGTCTAAATTTTTTCATTTAAATAGAAAAGCAATGTTTACTAAAAAAGACTTTTATCGGATAAAAGCGTAAAATTTTTCATAGAAGGATGGATGCCATATCTGGGTTCTTGTTGTGGTTGGTTTATTTTTTTTTTTTTGCCTCAGTAGAGAGCTGGTTGTCTCCATTGCAACTTTTTTAAGCCTACTTTAGATTATAGTTTCTTACGCCCGTTGCCTCTATTGCCACGTTTCTTTTGCAAAAACCAAGCATTTGTAATTCATAGTTCTTACAGCTATTAAGTGTATTAAATTTGAGCTTTTTACAATTTTTTTTGCTGGTTAGCATCTTTGTGCTCATGAGTGGCTTGCTAGCTTCATAATGGGCATTCCAAGCTAGCTTAATAACGAACATTATTGATAGATCTAATGCTCATGCCCCTTAAGAACTTCTTTTATGGACACAACTGACTCTAAAACATGCAAATTGCCAAATTGGCAGAAGTCATTTTGGAAAAAGATTTAGCAACTTCCAAGGCTCGTTGGAATATTAGTGTCTTAAATGAGAGAGGATGAATATGTAAGTTTAAAATTATCTCTTTGAGTCCACTTATGGTCTTTGAACATGCTTGTAAGAATTGGTCTTATTAAGACCTTGATAAAATGTTTTGTTGTGATAAGTACTTGCTGATATTTATTTCTGAATGCAAAGAATCTCTCTAGGTCCACATATGTATTAATATGTAAGTTTAAAAGGATCTCTTTGAGTCCACATATGGTATTTGAACATGCTGCTAAGAATTGGGTTTATCAAGACCTTTGACCAAGTGTTTTGTTGTGATAAGTAGTTGTTGATATTTATTTCTGGATGCAAAGAAGTTAACTACATGTTCTTCACGTTTGGATCTTATTTCATGGGTTCCAAGGGAATGCTCCTATCCCACTAGACCTTTGAATTCCATGTGGGCATGGAAATCTTTTTCTTCGAATGCCTGGGCTAGACTTCCACACCTCCCCATCTTTCTCCATGGTGAATATGAAATCAAAGAAATGAAAAAGCATATAGCAAATTATATAACCTATGTAGAGCCTAAAGGTGGTATTTTCACATGTGCTAGAGTATGCGTGGAAAAATGTTTTGGTAAGGTATTTCCTAAGTTGATTCAACTTGAAAGGGAAGGCTAGAGTTTCCTTTTCATGAGCTATGAAATTGACATTATGTTTCTACCAAATTACTCTTTTTTTCTTTCACATTGTACTCTTTTTTCATTCTTAAACATATAAAACCTATCCTTTTATGACCTTAACATATTGCTTAATTTAATTGTGAGTAGAATTACTTAGAATTAAATTATCAATCTAGGTTCATATACTTATGAAGCGCACTACACTATATGTGGTAGGAATTTAACCTTCCTTTTTAATTCTAGAAGAATAAATCTAATTTATCAATAGCAAGAAATAAATGGTAAACATATGAAAACGAATGAAAATAATTTGACGGAGTGAATGTATATATATATATATATATATATAAATATATATATATATATATAGATATTTCTAAAGCAAGCCTAGGTCCTTCTATTCTAATTAAAAGAAAAGTTACATAATATACAAGCAGAGCGCAATTTCCCAAGCTGAAGACAAGCCCAAGGTTCAGGCCCACAGACCAAGCCTCAGGCCCACATACCGCACAACAAGGCTACTCAGTCAAGCTCTGCAGATCTAACAATTCAAGTGAATATCGAGTGAGCAACACGCTCACACTTTAATGACAAAAATGGACCCAAAAAGATAATAGAACAACATTAAAATCCCTATTAGGTCCGAATGGGAGGGTAACCTTCAGGCAGTTTAGCCACCTGAAATGCACCAGATGCAAGCAATCTTAAAATACCTATCCAACTAGTGTGAAACATAATTGCTCCTTCGGACCTGAAGCCTTATAGAGTCAAATCTTAAACACATTTTTCGTTTGAATGGAAGGTAACCAATGAGCAATTTGCCGTGTGAAATTTATTGTATTTCCATGATTATGTTGACTTGCCCACTCTTTAGTGAAGTTCTTGGCACCAAACATTAACAGGCTACATTTAATGTTTTTCTTATACCTTTGAAGACTTGTTCTGTAAATAGTTTCCCACCTGAAACTGATAACTGTAGATTTCCGTGACCAAATTCCCGCCCAATAGCTAGAGTAAACCCCTAGTTTCGCTCCTGACCTCCTACTCATATTTTTCCTCATGTCGACTAAAAGTCCTCCGTACATGAAGAAAACCCTGCTTATACATCGTCCTAATTATTTCCTCTATTCTGGAAGATCTCCCTATCTACTGATGCCTATTTATGGCACTCATCCCTAAATCGACCCTAAGGAGTCTCTGACCATTCATATATTTTATTGATTTTGGCAAATAGAACGCCTTCATTAGCCATAATATATGCTAACTTGTTGGTTGTTCTTCACACATGAGTAAAACTAAGGGTTCTCATGGTAATGTATAGATCTATGAACATAAATCCTTTTCTGGAATGGGATTCAGATAAATGAAAATAATGACAATCCAATATGAGTAGCATCATGTGTTGTTGACCACTGATATCGAACGACACAAGTTCACTTTGAGAAAGTTGATTGATTCATGCGCGGATATCAATGTTATTAAATAAAAGATTGTCCCATCTAAATACTCGAAGGTGGCTCCTCCACAAGTAACTGGAATTGGAACTCAGACTTTCATACTTTCACGTATGAAGTTCCTATTTCTACCATCTGTTTCAAAAATATTTTATGAAGTTAAAATTTGCAGTAGGAGAAATTCCTATAGAGTGCATAGGAATTTTCATCTCAGTACCAAATCATAAAGGATTTCTAGAAACAATGACCTTACCATATATTTCTATTCCCAAAATTTCAACAATGGTACAAAAAATGCAGGAAGTAGAATTGTCAGAGAAAAAGATTGAAGAATTGAAAGACTTTAAATCTTCAATAAGAATCCAAGAACAAATACAACTGCCTAGAATCATACAAGAAATTGTAGAACTAAGAAAGCACCTGAGTATTGTTCAGAAAACCCAAAGGCTTTCTAGCACAGTGGAATTGCCTTTCAAACATAAATATGAAGGAAAACCCTGTAAGAGTAGGGAAATTACCATGAACAAAGACTATAGATATATCTGTCAAAAAGAATTTTCCGGTCTTCTGCAAAAAGGACTCATTAGAGAATCAAGTACGTGGAACTGCTATGTATTTTATGTAAATAACCATTCAAAACAAATCAGGGGAGTGCCCTGACTTGTTATAAATTATAAACCTCTAAAATCTATTTTAGCAGATGATACCTATCCTATTCCACATAAAGGAATCTTAATTGCAAAAATTGCAGGAGCTAAAGTATTCTCAAAATTCGACATGAAGTTTGGTTTTTGGCAAGTTGCTATCAAAGAAGAAGACAGATTCAAAACTTCTTTCCACATTCCAACAGGGAACTATGAATGGAATGTAATTCCTTTTGGACTAAAGGATGATCCATCTAAGTTCCATAAGGTAATGGATCAAATTTTTAATCCCTACCTTGAATGGCCAATTCTGTTATAAATGACGTGTTAATTTTCTCCATTCTCCAACACCATAGATGAACATTTCAGACATATCCACACTTTTTCTCAAGTTATAAAAAGAAGTGGTTTATTTTTAAGAAAAAAGAAGGTGGAATTGTTCGAGATCAAAATCAAATTTCTGGGACATGCGATAGAAGATGGTGAGATAACTTTGTAGAAGCATGCTCTAGAATTTGCCAATAAGTTTCCAGATGTAATCACAGATAAAACATGGTTGCAAAGGTTCCTCGGTTGCTTGAATTATGTTAGTAATTTTTATAAAGGGTGTGCAGCGGACAGCAAGATTCTTAACCAAAGATTGAAGAAAGAGCCTTCACCATGGACAAATGATTACACTAAAGCTACCCAAAAACTCAAAAGAAAAGTCCATACATTGCCAATCCTCTATCTGGCAAATGAATATCTCCCCAAAATGTTTGAGAGTGATGCTAGCAACCTTGGATGGGGAGGAAAAGTAAAGAAAGTCAAAGAAGGGACCGAGCAAATTGTACAATTTACCTCAAGTACGTGGAACCCAGCAGAGAAAAACTACTCCACTATCGAAAAAGAGGTAAAATTTGTCTGGAATTGTATAGACAAGTTTGATATACACCTTGTACATAACCAATTTTTGCTTAGGATTGATGATTCAGCCTTGAAAAAGGTTCTAACTAAAGAAATAAAAGAGCCTGGAGAAGCCAAGTGTGCGAGATAGCAGACACTATTTTCTAACTTTGATTTTGAAGCTGAGCATATCAAAGGAGAACAAAATTGCTTGCGTCACTTCCTAAGTAGAGAATAATTAGAACATATTGACCATTTGATGGTTATAGTATCTGAATGGAATCCAAACACTCAACGAGAAGAACTCTGAAATATTTCAGATGACACTCCTTGGATAGTATATAAAGAACAATGGAAGCCAACTTGGAAAATCAAAAATACCAAGGTTATGGATGCTAACTTGTAGCCCCACACAAACTTACAACATCTGGTGCCCGAAAGGAAGATCTATCCAAAATCCAGCAAGTGGATTCATGACATGATCTACAAAAGATCAATATTAGTAGCTAATCTTGCAGAAGAAGCTTTATATGAAAGCTTCAAAGATATAAGTGTAATTTTGACAAAAGGAAGTGATAGGACAAAGGTCTATCATAAATATAACACTATAAACGGGATACGGACCCAAACCATTTCTCAAAATACATGTCGCTACAGAAAGATCCAGAAATATTATTTCTAGACACCATCTACAATTTCAAAGGCTACATTAATCTATGGTGGGAACTTTTATGCCGAGATGAGAAAATAGAAATCCATTACACCATTTTAAAATTTGGGCCAACATTTGCGAACCAACTTTTATGGAAACGAGAATGGTTGAAAACTTGGTGGATGTGGTTCGAAGTCAACAAGACTGCTATGGATCCCAGATATTTTGAAAAATATACTCCAAGAGATTGCATGACATGTGCTAAAAATTCTCATAATTGTTTCCAGTATCCTTGTAAAACCATAGCAGGCCTAAATTCATACTCAGATGACTGGATATTGAAGACCTTTATGAGTGGACACTTCTAGTGGATTGTGTTAACCAAGATCAAGCATCAAATTGTCTTGGGCAAACCAATGATTATTAGAAGAATTTACTCAAAGGCTTGAGACACCTATGGAGCATATGACCATCTAACACTTGGAAGATTCCCTGGTACAAACACGCCAGGTACATGATTAAATATTCACGGTTTCACGTGGGCTCCCAATATAAAGCATCCGTAATGTACAATACATTTATGTCTCTTGACTATGACAGAGACCGAGTTTTTTCTTGAGATGCCCGATAAAAATCTCCCATATTTGTATAAAGAAATTATAGTTTTGTGGGATTCCCTTAAATCTCCACTTTGTATAGTTGTGTTGTACTATTCCGAGGCTCCGAGCACCTCTCCAACTTTTGGTGTGATTTGATCCACATATCGGAATCATTGTACAAAACAGGGGTTGTCAGAAAGTTGTCCCCTTCTCATCCTATATAAGGAGAGGATTAAGGCTCATTTGGGCATCCGAGTTTGTAGAGAGTTGAGTCTAAGTCTTATAGAAATTTCTATCTTTGTGTGTTTTGAGTTTGAGAGCTATCTCTATGCTCTGCATTCCCGTACACTTTGTTAGATATGCTTGCATCACGGAGCAAGATCTCTTTAGAGTCGAGTTTGGAAGCCTGTGCATCAAGGCCTAAAAGCCTTGGTGAGAACTTGAAGTGGCTGAACTATATAGGTATAGTCTTTAAATTTTTATATCTTCTTCAAGGATAGAGTCTGTGTCATGCCAGCAAGCCTCCAAATCCAATATATAGAAATTTCTTCTTAACAAGGTGATATAATTGGTAAATGCCCCCACAGTCAATCTCTAGATTGAAAAAAAAGATTGAAGATTTTAAAAATTGTAACCATCTTCTTAAATCAATAGAAAGAAATATTTCTGCATTTGATATACCAATCTATGTCATAACTCTGAGTAATACTCTTCCTTTATGTGTATTGAGTGGTTTCTGAGTAAAAATATTCATATTTTGTGAGAGGCCAACTTCACTGAGTGGCTAGGGATGTCTGCTCCTTGAGGCAAGGATATCATTGAAGAGCATTAATATGTGATGACACAGAGGTTCGTGTATGACTTCGTATATCAAAAGAGAAGAAAGGAGATTTTGAATCAACAAGCTTCAAGAACTCTGAGGAGGAAGCCCCCGAGAACTTTGAGTAGGAAGTCCCTGCTAAAAATTGGTATCAGAGCCATAACTTTGGTTCTATCGGGTATTTATCCTTAATTCTTATTTTTTTTGATAAAATGGATTCCAAAAGAAAATATTTTTCATTCAGAGAACTTCAACAAGAGGCACATGATGACAAATTTAACATGGCAAATCTTTTTCAATCTGCATCTTCTAGAGAAGTTATCTCTACGAAATTAGAAATAGTTTAAAGTCAACCTTCAGCCCGATGGGCTTTACCATCTATAAATCCATCCACTGTATATTCATATATGTCTATCTTTCATCTTAAAGTAGTCACTATAGCAACTGTAAAATAATGTGTGTCTCAAATTCAAGAAAATGCAAGTCTATTCAGACTATTTCCCTCTTAGACACGAGGAAGCTTTGGGAAGAAGCTAGAAGACATGCCACCTAGTATCTGCACCTTGGTTGTATAAGAATCAGCATAAATGACCTCACCCATAAAGGGTTAAATACATATGTGTTGGACACTATTAGGGATCACACACATAACAGTTATACAGATTCATTAATCGGAGGCATTATTGCTCACTTGTCAAACGACCCTATTTGGTTTGACAACCATCGAAATTTTTATGTCTATGTGTTCGATGAATGTGTAAAGGATATTCTACAATTTCAAATCAAAGCCACTGGTTTTGGTATGAAGAGGAAAAGAACAAATATTGCAATTCATACTAGAGGGTGTTTTAGACACACAAACACATTGTATCCTACAGTACTACATACTCCCGGCCAAGAATCTGAATCAAGCACTATTGTAATTACTGACGCTCATAACCAGAAAATAGAACATCAAACAATCAGATGGGAAGACCTGATTTTTCTTGAGAATTGGGTCATAGATCTCCCTTAGTCACCAAAAATCCAAGAAGGATCTTCTTTAGCTACCATGTCTCTTCCTCAAAGATCAATTATTGACCATAAAAAAATACAAAAAGTTTGCCATGCCATTCAGCCAAAGTCAAGTCTTGACCTTTGTCAACCTTCCACTTCTACATCTATACATAATTCATATCCAAATTTTTTACATGCAACTTTGTTTGAACTAGCACAAATTTTACATTTCTCTGATCTCAAAGTTAAATGTCTTGGATGTTCTTCAGTAGTTTTCTTAAAAACATTTGCAGATTTAGTCCTCTAGAAAAATCATAATCCAACCACAAGAGAAGCTCCACCAACCAGTATTGCTAATTCATGCCCAAATACCAAATGTTCTGACATTCCTTTTCCTCATGACACCATCACGATGATCCATGAACTTCCTTCTCTGGAAAACAAAGACCCAAGGCTTACTGAAATGTTCAGTAGAATGCATCCTCCATGAATGACTAGATATGGATTGGGATATATTAAATGACTTGACAGTGTAATTCCACAATCCAGATTTGAAAATCATATCCCTAAAGATTGCAAAAATCCTTCTATTCCAGAAATGTATAATTTCTTCTAATTAATGGATGGATGCCCAGAATATAAGATTGACCCTAAATGGATGAAAAAAATGTTAAATTGGGATTTATACACTCATCCTACATCAAAAGCATTTTATATGAGCACAGCAGGTGCTGAGAAAAGAAATATATCTTTATAATGGAAGCAATATATGGAAGATACATATTCCTGGATTCCTTTTAACAGTTGGAAAGAAATGGAAGAAGGGAAAGAAGTTCACATTGTAGATGCAAAGGTATCTTCTGCACAAAACCATTCATGGTCCAGCCATGATTGCACCAAGATAGACACTACCACCACTTTTACACCTTTCAAAGGAATATTGTTAGGTGAGTCTCGTAATGTAGCAAAAGCTATTCCTTTGGTCCCCACATATGAATCCACACTAGGCATTGATGAAAAATACAGAAAGCAAGTGAGCAGATAAATTGGACAAATACTGCTCTTAAAGAATTAGAAATGAATATGATCAAATCCCAGGATCATAAGGACTGTTTTGATTCCTTACATGTTGTTGTAAAGGATGTCAATAGTAATCTGAACAATGTAAATTATTTTGTTTCTACTTTGAAAGGATTCGTTAGAGAATCTTTTGTTCAAATAGAAAGAATAGAAAAGAAGGCGGATTTTGAATTCGAAACTACTAATAGTCTTATGGGAGAATTGGTTGAGAAATTTGGAAACCTTTCCATAACACCCAAAGATAAGCACATTTTGCCTCTTATTGTTTTTAGCCACCCTGTAAATATCCAACATGTTGTCAAGCAAGTAGAAAATTTTCCCTATTTATTCCTAAAGGAAAAGCGAGAACTGCATGAACAATCTCCCAACAGTTCACCAAAAGTCTCCTACTCATTGTTTTCAGAAGCTTTCACTAAAAGTGAATATCCTAAGTCTTCTGAAAGGCATTTACCTCCCATCTATGACCCCCTCTCAAGCCAGTTTTCCAGATATCCAGCCCGTGACCTAGTTGGTAAGGGTAAACTTCCAGAAACTCACACCTTTCAAACTAGCTCTTACATAGGATGGAACATTAACAATGTGAGCACTGGTCAAATCAGGCAAATGATTGATCAAATATTTACTGAATATAAGCTTATGTGTATGCAGTGAAAAACAGAAGTTGAAGCCTATAAAACAATCATACAATGTTTTACCATTACATTGCAAAGATGGTGAGATGTTGAATCATCTCTAGTACTTATTACAGAAATGGAAGTAGAAGTAGTTAAGGATGAAGAAGGTGATGTCATCCATGATGAATATGAGACTCCACAAAGCATTATGATAGGAGCCCTCACCTATTTTATTCTTGAACACTTGTGTGGAGCTACAATTGAGATTTCTAACAAGCACGTGATGGTACTGATGAACCTCAAGTGTAAAAAAAAAATGTCCCAATATGAAGAATTTCATCATGACTGGACACAGTGTATTTATGAAGGAAAAGAAAGACAAATGCATTATGGAAGCATGTCTATCTTGTTGCTCTACCTTCTAAATTTGTTGCGTATATCCAGAGGCAGGAAGTCTTCCAAAACTATTTTGAAGCATACACTTGGGGTGAAATTTATTGCAATATCACCAATGCACTGGTAGGTAGCTTTAGTATGTTAATCCATCTCACTTATAAACCCTATAATAGTTGACAATAAAGTAGTAATAGGGTATTTTTCTCACGAATTTTCGTGTGAAGGTTCCTATCTAGACAACATTTTCTACAAAATATTTAACCATTTTAACTATGGGTGTGGTTGATTTTGATCATATGGAAGGGCATTCCAGGTTTATGGTAAAAATAAAACAAAAAAAGTTAGAAAAAAAAAATAATTTAATTAATGGGACTTATTATTATAGATAAGTGGACACTCCTTGTTAAGATTTTGGTTCAAACTCCTAATTATCTTTTTGCATTAGTGGGGGAGGTTAGTGGTAATTGTGTATACGAGCTTTACTCGTTGATTGGGCTAGTTGAAAAAAAAAGGACCTTAATTATGTTGGTATACATATACATAACTTACACACAAAAAATTAAAAGATAAATGTAAAGGAGAAATTTTAAGGTATACATAGTCTTCATACATGAAATTAAAAGAGAATTCTAGTGAACATATTTGTATATATAGGTAGTATGCATAAAATTAAAAGAGAATTATAAGGAATAAATAGCCACAACACTCTCTAACACATTCACATAGAAAAAGGATAACTTATTAGTTCAAGGAATTATGTCGACGTGCTGTGTGTGTGTGTGTGTGTCATAATATATATATTATATATATATATATATATTATATTATATATATATATATATTATATATATAATATATAATATATATAGATAATAAATATATATATTGTTCACCACCACATGAATTTATATAATCGTTGCTATACATTGTCAAAATATTAATATTCTAACATTTTAAAGCCATGCCCATAGTTCAAAAGAGCAACAATATGCCACTCAATAACAATTCTTGTGATACCTTTCCCAAGCCCATTTCATCACTTTTTTTGCAAGCTAAGAGAATCCAAACTCGTCGAGAACTTCTCTAACAATATTGATTTTGTGAAAATCTCATCACAAGTCTCTAGTGTATGATCCTTCTTCACATCTACTCCACTTCCATCAATAACTTGTATTAGATAATGGTATTCCATATCAATTTGGTTAATCCCGCTACAATGAGTTGGATTAGTAGCTAACACAATCATATTGTACTCCTTGTATCCAAAGTCAAGAAAAATCCCTTTCAACAAAATTATATGTTTTCAAGCATGCAAGACAGGAATATATCCTACCTCAATAGTGGATAGAAGCCTTAACATGCAACACATATGACATATTGCAAGAGTAATTTGAAGTGTTTTTATAAATCACTTGAAAAATCTAAATCAACATATCCACATACTAAATCACTAAAACCACCACTGTTGATGCAATAATTACTTTATTCTAATCAAACTTTTCATTATCACCTAATTATCTTCTCTTGAATTTGTAATTATCTAGTGACAACACCTACTGCATGAGAAATAACTAGCCCAATACACACAATCACATATGCTAAATTTCCTACTAGCATAAGGTACATCAAACATATAATCTGTTTCTTCTTTATTACTAGGACATAATCTTAAATAAATCTTAAAATGTAAGGAAAAGGATATCTATAGTTTTCATATTAATCACACCAATCTTCATTACATTTTCTCTCTATGTTTTTTTTATGACAAAGTTTACCATTTTCCTTTCTCTATTTATTTGCATGCCCAAAATTTGCTTTATTTCTCATAGATTCTTCATATAAAAAATCATATCCAATTAAGCCTTCAAGTTGTCGATCTTGAGTATGATTTTTCTTGCAAAAAGCATATTCTCAACATATAACACCGAAGAAAATACTATATTTAAGCATCAGAGGAAACAAAATAGCCATGCACAATTGCATAAATGTTTGGTGCACAATGAAGGTATCAACCTTATTTTACTATTGCTTAGGGCACTGCTTTAGGCTATATAATGACATCTTGATCTTCCCAAAAAAACTTCTCTCAAAATATTGAAAAAAAATGTGTGTGTGTGTGTGTGTGTGTCATCATCTGACTATTGATGTAAAAGTTATGTTTTAACATCTAACTTCTCCAACTAAAGGTGAAATAAAGAAAGTCATGGATAAAGACAAGCTTGATAACAAGTCAAAATATTTCATGGAAATAATACCTACCATTTGAGAATACCCTTCAACAATAGCTCTTGGTGTGTGTTTTTGAACATTGCCAACAACAGGCTTATTTACTTTGTATACTGAGTTGCACCCATGAGCCTTCTGTCCTTTGGGAGTTCTACAAGTTATTAAATTTTTTTCTTCTCCAAGGAATACATTTCTTCTTTCATTTATATTTTCCATTTGTTTGTTTTACTATCATTTCTGTGTTCCTAATAACATAAAGATTCACCATCATGAGTAATAAAATCAAACAATGAAACATAAGTTTCATACCCTTTCAGAAGATATCTAACCTTTGTGGATATCCTAAGTGTTTGTTTTGGTATTCACAGGTTTCCTTGTACATTTTCTCGATCCTTATCTTATTTGTTTTTAGAATTATATTTATTATCCCTTGTTTTTGGTTGAGATTTCAACTAAATTTCTTGATATTCTGGTACTCATTCATATTTCACTTTATCTTCCATACTAACTAGAGAGGTCTCACCAAATACTACATCCATTCTAATGATAATTTTGTTTTTAGTAGGATGCCACATTCTATATCCCTTAACTACATAATCATAACCAGCAAAACAAATTACTTCTTCGATCTAAGATCTAACTTAGAACACTACTTTTTAGGAGTTTGAGCATAATATTCACATCCAAATATTTGTATATTTGATTAATTTCTATGATGACATATCCATACATCATTAGGAATTTTACAATGTATTAAATTTATTAGTGATTGATTCACCAAATAGAAAATAGTTGTGACTATGTTTTCAACCAAATTTTTCTACAAGTTAGCATTATTAGGCATGCTCCTTGTTGTCTCTAGAAGAGTGTTGTTCATGTGTTGTAAAAATAAAATATTAGGGAGTTTATACTAAGGTTATATGCATTTGTGTCGTAGATTCATTGCTATATTTTTGAATTCAAAAGATGTGCACTTGCCACCATTATCTATTATGAAACACTTATTCCCTACTAGTTTTTTTCTAACCAAACTCCCAATTGTTTAAATATATTAAACACATCAACATTCTCTTTTAGAACATATACCCACACCTTCTTAGACTAATCATATATAAATGTTACAAAATAACAGGTTCCACAGAAATAAATTATAAATTAGATTACCATAATATATCTAAATGGATATAATCAAGAATAACTTTAATTTTATGAGTCTCTGTTTTTGAACTTCTATCTACGCTACTTTCCAAATACATAATGTTTTTAGAAAATTAAATTCAAACATGTCAAATATGGAAGTAGCTTGCTAATTATTAGTAACATTAGTCTTTTTTTTTTCTCATATGAAATAGTCGTTGATGTCATAAATGAATAGATTCACTAAATTCTTCATAGAACATTGTTACTTCATTTGTTTTAATACTACTTTCCAAATTGTAAAAGGTTGCCAATATTTGTAGTCATTATAACTACCAAGGTTTCCTTGGACACTTTTAGTGCTCCAGATTGACCTATAAACATATAACCTCTATAATCCAAAACTCCCAAATAAATAAATTCCTTTTAAGTTCAAGTGCATGTACTATTTCTATCAAAATCCTTCAAATACCACTAAACATTTCAATATTATTGCATCTAACCTCAAACGTATTATAACACAACATTCACCATAATCATAGTACCGCCATCAACAATTTGATATGAATAAAACCATCACATATGTGGACACATCTAATATGGCGCATCGACTTCAAATAAGCATTCTTCATGATATTAGGAGTCATTATAGATAGATAAAACTTCATCAACCATTTTTGAATTTGATTTAACTTGATTTTTTGGGTCTTCATTGGATTTATTCCACTTCCAACAATCTTTCTTAAGGTGCCCTATTTTAGGATAACATAAACATTTTATCTTACCCTTCTTTCCTTTTGACTCATATCTTTATCCATCTATCAATTTCTCAACGCTTTCTCTCAATCAATGTCTACCCACCATTTCTTCAAGTGTGGAAGTTTCTATAATGGATTTTATCTACACCTCATCTGACAACAATGCTCTAACAAAACTGACTAGATGGTTCCAATGTTTAGAAAATGAAAACAACACTCACTTATCTTAATATAACAATATTAAATGCATTCAAATGATTAGTAAAATGTGTACCTAATTTCATCCCTAGGTTGTTTCTTTAATTAGGTTTGTTTTTTGAGGGATATTTTCATATAGGGGACATTGATTCTTCAATACCAAGAAAAAATTTGCGGACGAAAATTTATCTCAAAGTTTATAAAATGTGGTGAAGCTTATTAGACCCTATTATGTGAACTATAAGAATATTTTTGTAAAAAAAAATTGAAGTTTCAAACTATTTACACAGTATCTATAAAATTATGGTAATTTTTAAGATAAAATAATTTTATACTATTATATATTGGGTGAGCAATGTCTAGAAAAAATTAGAAATGGAAAAATTGTTTTTTAAGAAAACATAGAAAATTAACCAACCTCTGAATATTATCTCTTAAAAATTTTCCCATTCTACGCATGCTCGATGCTATTTCTTCTTCAATGTCATTGAAAAAGACATTGTGTTCTAAATACAACTAAATGGTGATGAGACCTCTTATATTCACATATACCATTGGTTTCATTCTCTTTCCATCCACAGCCTTGTGCAATGTTTGTCGCAGCAACAAATCCCACATTTTAAGCTTAAACAATTTATAATTCTTATTAACATTGAACGTATCCGCATAAAGAGCAGAGTATAATTAGTCTAATTTTTCTTTTATGAGACACCAATTCCATTTCCTATCACATACCTCGCCTCTTCTGTAATACAAAGAACCATCTCCTTTTCAATTGATATGGTTTTGATATCACTTGTGAGTAAGCATGGATTCCTCATTAAAAAAAAATTAAAACATATTTGTAGAAAACAAATTTGTAGATATACATAGTCTACACCTGGGAAATTAAAATAGAATTGTAGAGAACAAGTTAGGACGTATACACAACTTGAACACATGAAATTAAAAGAGAACGAGTAAGAACAAATTTGAAGTATGCACAATCTACGCTTAAAAAGCTAAAAGGGAATTGCAAACAGTAAGTGAAACACAAAACTCAAAAAATTCACTATAGGGCAAGGATATCTCACTTTATTGCTCAAGAAATGCATACAAAGTTCACCACCACATGCATTTGAACACAAGTTGAATTGCATTATCTAAATATGAAAAGAAAAATGTTTTGAAACCCACCCACAATACAATACAAAAGGTAAAATTCATAAGTTCTTTAGAAACATATTGTTGTGTGTAACCTAAAAAAATTAATGTCACGTAAAAGTTTAATAATTCTTAAAACAAAATTGGATATTTGCATTAAAACAAATAATATTTAGAAAGAAACAACATATTACAGCTAGACTTAAAATAAGGAAATAGATTCCACATTCTACAACTAAATTTGCGTGAAAAATAGATATTGCTGGTACTATTATTAATGGATTACAATATTTACTATTATATGGCAATTTATGTTAAGAGTGAATAATGCTATGGATATTAATAGGCTAACATGAGATATACGAAATTACATGAAAATTTATTTATTGGAAGACTATAAAGTAATGTCATAAATGTTTTACATACTATTTGTTGTCAATATCGATAATATTCAAAAGAAGTCCATTAGAGGGAAGATTATATAATTCTAATATTATTAATTACTGTAACCTATTTTTATGTTAAGACTGTAAAAATAAGTGTTATATTGTAGTTTATCTTTGTCTTTTTATAAAACAAATAGTGAAATTATATCATGATATATTATAAGAATTAATAACTATGTTCTGTAAATATAGTGTAAAATGTAAATGTATTTTTGGGTTATGATGGGTTTTAATCTATTTTAGGATGTTGAAAGTTATCATTTAATATACATGTTAATTTAAAAAATAAGAAATAATATATTGTATTATTTATAAATAGCTACTTACAGTATATAGTTTGCTTGGATGTTCTTTGAAATATTAAATGTTATAATTATACTAAGTAAATATAAATTGGGAAACATACCTAGTGATGACAAACATATAAATTTAAAAATATAGAGAAGAAGTTATTGATTATGGAGATTGCAAAATTAACTTGCAAAACTATTAGACATTTTTCATGTTAATTATAATAGTAAATTTTTAATTAATGTAAAAAATATTTTGCAACCTTTTAATAAATAAATGTATCCATTACCTAATTGTGTGATGTCTCACTCACTTAATTATGGAACGAAAAAAAAAAAAATTGATGTTACCCATGTACGTTTGACTTAACTAATTATGGAATGCAATAAAAACCAACACAAAATTTGATGTGACCCATATAATTTTGGCTCATTATTTGAGACATTGGGCAATAACATGTCCAAATTCACAACCAATCGCATGAGAGATAAATACCAATAAAATAAATTGCAATAAATAAAAAATAAAAAATTATAGATGCACTTTGTTAAATTGAAAATTATTTCTCATGTTCAACTAAATTAATAGGAATTCAACAAATATCCAATGCATAATACCTGCCTAGAGGTAGGTATAAAAAAATATTATAGTTACGACTCTCAAGCCTAACATATTTAGCATAGAGGAAATCAGGCCTCGAACCACTTCTAAAAGACATCCCACATTTGTATAAGTCAATCCATATAAGGATTTAGGACCTCAAATACAATAAAATAATATTGAATAACAATAAAGATATATGGCTAGTACCTAAGAATATGCTAAGAGAAATGTTGATCAAGCTAGAGGTGGCTTGGATGGGCATGGTTGGGGACAAGGTATATTCCTTAATTTTACAACCACTTTTTAGTTGTAATTTCCATTCATGTACACACACATACATATTTCATTGATGTAGAGGATGATACATAACTGTAACCATACTTACATCATAATAAATTTGAGTATGGAGTTTCGAAGTTAAAATACGATATTTATACTTTTAGTTAATGACATGTTGATACCATGAAATATTCAAATAATAAGTTAATATGTCTCTTTTAGGTAATGGGGTTTCCATGTAAGTCAGACTGGTTTTTAGCTCAATAATAATTATTACACAATTAGGAAATCAAGAAAAGGCTTCTAAATACATACATTCTTCCCAATAGTAAGATATTTTTTAATCTCACTTTCATTATCTATATTTATATATGTTTGATTAAATATCAAGTATATCTATGCATAATTACTTACCTTCACATACATTTGACTTACATGCTATATCGGGGTTATCCTTAAGGATAGAAATTCCCCTTTAGTTATGTTGAATTCCTGAAGTGTGAGCCTAAACAATGGGGGAAAACTACCCAATTGACACCTTAGAGGAGATCCTTTTCCATTTGGGATGGTGTCTTCGATTGGGATTAAGGGACCAGTTTCCCTTAAAGGAGATGAAATTATCATTCATATAAGCTATTAACAGAAGAAAAACATTATCACAAACTCATACCACAATAATTCCTAAATAATAACTGCAACTCACCTTTCATTTCCTATAGAAGATAATGAATACAAGCTCCAAGCCTTTCACTCACTAATGTCCAACCGATAATATTTCGAAACCTAAAGTATTTATACAATGGTTTACAGAAAAATATCTTGAAATAGACTTCAAGATTTATTACAAAAATTCATCAAAACAGATCAAAACTAAGAAAAATATCATTTTGGCTGAGCTCTAGTAATATTTTGGGCATTCTAGTGTAACTGAGGCCTTGAATAAACACTTTTGTTAATCCTCCTAGTTGATGAATTGCATTGCTATTCCACCTTTTTCTGCAATCTGTTTGAGTGCTAGCGAAATAAGTGATCTGGTGCTCTGTGAATGGAATTTGGGTCTTTCTGTTGAGAAATTACATGAAATACAATGATAAATCATGATCGAGGGCGTGTAAAACTAAACCGGTATTAACCATCGGGAAGAAGTATGAGTCGTCGATTTGAGTTGTCTGATCCAGGCTAATTAGATTTGGGTTTTCGATCTAGGCCAATTATATATTGCAGTCACAACAGGGAGAGGGGATCTTAACCATGTTCCATAGTGTTTTCCCAATAGATTGTACCCGAAACTTTATTAACAACAACTTTATAATTTATCACATCGATCCGAGGCTTTCCATATCACAACGAAAATTAGGAGGAAGGACCATGCGGGGAAAGAACTTTAAATGGGCACATTGATCGGGGGTTGGGACTCATAGCCGGGGGACAAGACTCATAGCCAAGGGACAAAACTCATAGACGGGACTTATTGGCAGGCAAGGCCAATTGCGGGATGCAGGACCAATTGCGAGATGGGTCGATTATGGGATAGGCCTGATTGATGGATATTGCAATTGCACTCAGGAATGTGTGAGGAGCGTTATTTTATAGATCATGTGATATGTGCCTATTGTGGTCTACAACCTTTAAAGGGATTTAAATATAGTTTAAATGGGTGCGGCTAGAGTTAAAACAAATGGATTTTTAGCTAGAGTTAATACACATGGACATTCAGCTAGAGTTGGAATTTTAAAAGGGATTGCAATATAGTTTCGACATATAACAATGGAAATGCGGTTAAAGGAATATGCAAAGGGACTTTGGCATAAGGCTAGAGTTCTGGAATTAATATGAAATATGAGTGTTTCCAAGGGAAAAATGGGTTTTGACATAGGATTTATGGATTTTCTCAAGGAAAAAGGGGTTTTAGATGTACTGAGGGGATTTATGATGAAAGTTTGAGGGGATATATGGAGTATGAATGAGGATGTTGAAATAAGATGAAATCTCCTTGAACACATTTTTTCCGCTAATTACTACTTCAATAATCATTAACCGTAATTAATGTCACGACTCTTTTTGAACATTTCGATGACTTGACCTATTGATGACATTTAATGGAGTATGAAACCGACCATGAGAAGAGACTAAGATGGTGATGAAGACATTTTACTGATGACTCATCATAATGAGTGATGACATAACCAAAATTGCATTGGACCATGAAATAGAGGGAATAGTAACATACCTAGACATGCTAACTAGCGATTAAATTTTATTTGAAAATATAACAATTTGACCTAATAATCTTATTAACATCTTTGAAAGAGTACAATTTGATCATTGGTGACTGGCAGGACTGACAGACACTAACATCGGCTCCAGCTGGGGATGGCAGCTCCTCTAGGAGGTGTCAACAACATCATAGATAAGGTAGCCTCATTCATTGGGCATGGAGTCAAAGGGAAAAATACTAAACTCAAAACAGAAAATTGATCGACAAATTGAACTCACTTCTACAAATAAAAACAAACTAAACCTTTCAAACCAACAGCTAGTCAAAGAAACCTTATGGCCTTCTCCTCGAGCTTCAAGCTCCCATGATAACTGCTTCACACTCTGAGAGGAAAGTAAACTGGTATGTACAATGATAATGAAAATTTTCAAAAATTCATCAGGTAAGGTAGTTCTCGAGAAGCCTACGATTGATTTCTCCCCCTGAATAATCTTGTCCATTCATTTCTTCTAGCAAATAGGCATTATTGCCTCTCAAAGCTGAGATTTTGTATGGCCCTTTCCATAGATTTTCAAACTTTCCGTGCTTGCACTTCTCTTCATTCTGTGCATCCCAATGAAGAACTATATCCCCCATGTTGAAACCATCTGCTTTAGTCGCACGATCATAAATCTTCTTTATTCTTTCCTTAAGTTTAGAAGTATTATGAAATACTTCCTCCCTGGTTTATTGCAAATGAATCATTTAATTTATTCTTTGCTGCACATCATTTGTTTTGCTACCAAATTCATGCAAAATATTCATGGTCCGGACAAGAAGAGATGTAGGAAAGACAATATCAATCCCATACACCAATTGAAAATGTGACATATCTATGGATTTCTTGTTACTTACTCTATCCGCTGATAGAGAATTGATAAGAATTTTATGCCACTTCTTCTTGTTGACCTCTAACACCTTCTTGATTGTATAGACCAATGATTTATTAGAAGATTCAACCAGTCCATTACCTTGTGGGTAATAGGCAATTGGACACCCCAATGTGATATGATATTTCTCACATAATTCCATCGTCTTTTTTGAATTGAAGGCAGCGACATTATCGTCGATTATCTTTTGCAAGCAACCAAATCTTGACAATATATTAGATTCAATGAATTGAATGACTACCAAATGAGTATCTTTCCTAGTTGGGATCACCTCAATCCATTTTGTGAAGTGATTTGTGGCTGTTAGGATCCATTTGTGTTGGGCTCAAGATGAAGGATGGATATCCCCAATAAAATCAAGACCTCGCTATTGAAATGGTGCTGAGACTGAAATGGGTTGCAATGGAAATGGTAGCAGTTTCTTTTTCCCCTAAAAAATATGGCATTCATGAAAACTCATGACATTTTTATATACGTTAGCAAAAAGAGTCGGCCAATAAAAACCAACCCTCAAAATTTTGTTGGTTGTGATTTTCTAGAAGAGGTGACTGCCACAATCTCCCTTGTTAAAGTCACTCATCACTTCTTTTTCCTTAATTTCGACAAGACAATTCAACAAAACACCACTCAGATCCTTCCAAAATAAGACACCATCAAGGAGGAAATATTTTGAAGCCTTTGATTTCAATGATCTACTCTTGCTTCTTGGCACTTCTAGCAAAGGATTCAAATGTTGGAGTACATAGATAATGTTAGAATACCAAGGAGATGAAGTAAAAATTTGTGATACATGCACTGAAAAGTATTCTGCTTCTTCTTCAAAGAGGGTGTCAATTACATTGATATCCAATGCGTGCAAGTCAGATTCGGCCATGAGCTTTACCAAACCTTCTCCCTTGATCAACTTTGTTGGCTTTATCTCCAGATCATATTTTAGCATTTCTACGATCCATTTTCCCTACCTACCTTCTAGGTCTGTCTGCATGAGAACATCCTTTATTGCTGCAGTTGGAACATAAGCTATAATGTGTGAATGAAGAATGTATACCTGAAAGTCCTTTAGAGATTTCACCAAGGACAAAGCTTGTTTCTAAATAATGTTATACTTTAGCACTACATCTCTTATAGTTCGACTGAAAAAGGTTATGCGTTGTTCAGGTTTTTGGTCCTTTTTTTGCATTAGGACAACAACAAAAGTGTGCTAGGAAGCAAATGAAAATATGATGAAATCTAAAGTATAATTAGGGCTGATCAAGGTGGGAGCACAAGACAATGAAAATTTAACTGCATTGAATGATTTCTTTGCATCTTCGGATGATCTTACCTCACTATCCTTCTTCAACATATTAGTCATCTCTCTCAATTGTTCAACAAGGTTAAGGATGAATCTCCTGAAAAAATTGATTTTTCCATTAAAAGATTGAATCTCTCTTTTGTTTCTTGGGAAATATAACTGTTGGATTGCTTCAACTCTTGCGAGGTTGATACGAATAACATATTTTGAAATAATGTGCCCCAAAAATTTTCCCTCCTACATGGAAAATAAGATCTTATGTAGATTCACCGAAATGCCAAATTTCTTGCACCTCTAGAAGTAATCCTTAGATGAAACAAATGTTATTCATAAGATTTGGAAAAAACTGTAACGTTATCCAAGTAAATAAACAGAAATACATATTTTTCATTGGTGAAATAAATATCCATTGCTCACTAAAATTTAGCCCTTGCATTGTTCAACCCAAATGGCATCATGGTGTACGTAAAAGTACCCCACGGTGTCGTAAAGGCTGTTTTCAATTGACTATTTTCATGCACCAAAATTTAGTTGTATCCAGAGAATCCATAAAGAAGTGACATCCTTGAAGCCCCAACTACCCCCTACAAAATATGGTACGTCTTCAGAAGAGGATAGCTTCCTTCAAGGACACTTTGTTCAAATTCCTGAAATCAATACAAAGACGAATCTCCCCCATCTTTTTCCTTACTAGCACAAGGTTTGACATCCATTAAGAAAAATGAATAACAATTATGATACCAGATTTGTAAAGTCTATTTACCTCTTGCTCAATGGATGGAAGCAATTTGGGATTAATCCTCCTCAACTTCTAGCAGAATTGCTTCTGATCAGGCTTGACTAGTATAGTATGCTCGATGATGTTCTTGTCATGCACCTTTAGATTTGAATAGTCCCAAGAAAATACATCAAAAACTTCTATCATTAAAGGAATGTGTTTACATTTCATCTCAGTGGATAGGGACTTCGACAACTTGACCATTTTTGGCTTGTCAGCTATGCCAATGTTTATATTTTCAACACCTATTTCTGTGGGGACAATTTTGTGGCTTTTGGGCGACATCAGTGCCATCAAATAACTCTTCCAAAGGTACAAAATCTCCTAGAATGTTATTTTCTTTCAGCTACAACACTTCAACCTTGGTGGCCTCAATTACCTGATCATTATCATCATACACATCATCAATATGGGAATGCAAGAATTGATCCTCCATTTGCATAAAATTATTAATTTTTCTATCATCCAAAAACACTTGCCAATATGTCAGATTGTCAGGGACAGCTAGATGATGCTTGACATGAATTAAATTTTTCATATTAGAGTGGATGAGGATATTAAACATGCATGTTGTAGTGGCAAGGGAATCAGCCATAAAATTCTGACTTCTAGGAATCAAGGACAATGTATATTATGAAATGCTTTTGAGAATATCGAGGAAAGAATTTTGATAAGCTCACATCCTCAGATTCTTGGCCTAGTACTCCCCTTTTCACTGTTTAATCACCAAATCAAAGTCGCCATAAACTGAAATATTCTTTGCTCCCAACTTTTTGAGAATTTTAAGGTTGGCAATCAATGCTTTATAGTCTGCCTCATTATTTGAGCAATCAAAAGCCAACTTATTTGAGCTTAATCTTACATTGAGAAGGAAATTGCTTGAATGATTCAAGGGACCATAAATCCACATGCCAATCCCAGCTCATTCATTTCCCAATGCGCCATCAAACTGCAAGGTCCAGAGGCCATCTTCTTTAGCAGGAAACTAAAATTTGGAGGGTTGATTTATTTTACTTTTTGGAGGATGACTTGTTGTCTCTATGATTTATGTTTCTTGCACTAATTCAATAGTATTTTCAAGTGAGCTTCCCGGCTCCAAACCATCTACATCATGTTTCTCTTTTTCTACAATCAAATTCTTATGTACACTACTTATAACTTCTTAAACTTCTAAAATTTCAACAATCTGATTATCATCATCTACTGAAATCATATCAGTATACAAAATAAGGGACTCTAAGTTGGTATGTATGACATGGATTGGTTGATTATTAGGTCTCCTTTTGCTACTAATCATAAGCTTCATGTTTTTCTCTTAATACAGTTTTCTAAGTTGCCGAAACACTGGTATAGTAGCGTAAGATAAATAAGGTTATAGGGTACCTTTCAACTTTTCTCCCCAAGACCGAGAGAAAAGCATGCCAAAATTTGGAGGAACTTCAGCAACGACCACATCCATAAATACATTCTTGGCCGGAATATGGCCTAGAGATGCTAGCAAGTCTTTGATAAGACTGAGACACTTCACTCTTCCCGAATCAAAAGAATAAATACCATGATATGGTCGGGTGATATCTAATCCCAGTTTGTCCATAATGGCTTTAGGCATAAGGTTTTAAATGGCCCCAGAATCTAACATGGCATTATGAAAGATAAAATCATGGATTTTCATACTAAGGTAGAATGGTGGGACTTCACTATCTTCTAGACTCCCATCTTTGGCTGGACCAAACAGAATAGCAAGGTGATGATCAGAAACATTAACCATATCTGACATTTGATCTACGTTTACATCTTGGCGACCTAAAACTTATATTTATCATTATTGAGTAGTTCAGTTAGGGGGATAGAAACTTTCAACTTAGAAATTTCATTCTCTAAACTAAAGAAGTTATATTTCTTCTTTACCTCTTTTGAAGTGGTGTCCTTCTTCTCGGGTTGTCCTTTGGTATAAAACTCCTTTCTCTGACCCTCACATTGAGTCTCCTTATCCTTCCTTGCATTGATGGAAGAGACTTCATTGGCCTTGTCCTAACATAGAACAACAATATCCTTTTCTTTGTTTTGATCGGCAGGGTTTGTTTCCTTTTCTTGGGCATCTCCCTCAGCACTTTTCCTCTTTTGATTCAATGGACCAAGCATGATTTTTCTCCTCAAATTGTACTTATTTTGCACATGGATGAGAGAATTCTTTTAGCCCCTTTGGTATTCTTCAGTCTGCTCTGCCCATACATCATCATCTCAGAGGATAAGTTGTTGATCACTTGGTGCAAAAGAATCCTGAGAGAATTGATCTTCCTCAGTTAGAAAAATAGGTAGTTGATCGTGTTGATCCTCCTCAAAGAAATGATTTGCTTCAGCAATCTCTTCCTTTTCTTCTTCCGATACTTGAGTGTAATTTTATTGAAACTGAGTTCTAATTGCTATTATCCCTGAGGATCTTGATTCTTCTACTCTTTATACTTATTTCTTAATTGTGATTGTTGTTGGCCCCTCTAATTTGGATTCCTTATTGAAGGATTCGCCTATCTGTCTAGAATGGTCATTCTCTCTGTCATGTTTTGCATGGTTTTTATGAGAGTGTCAAGTTTACCATCAGAAGAAGAGGAGGACTCCTCCATTATGGTAACTTTCTTCTTCGACTTTATTTTGGATTTCTTAAACATGAAATTAGCTTCAACACTCACTTCATTTCACTGCCTATCTTGTAAGGTGGGAGGGTTTCTATCCTTAAGTTGATAAGCCATTTCCGGGTCAAAGTCACCAAGATAATGGAGGATTGCTAAGCCAGGGGAAGTTTTCATGTCATCAAGGATAGAATTGTACACATTATTGAATCTAATTGTGAACTCTTGCATTATTTCATTTTGACGTCTCTTCATGGAGTTGTATTCAACCAAAATATTTAATGGATTCTCCGTTTCCTCCTATCAGGCTAAAAACAACTCTATTAGCTATTGAGAGTTGTTGATGGAACCAACTGCAAAACCACGAAACCACTTCGTAGCATCTCTGGAAAATATTTGTGCTATAATTATCATTTTAGCAACCTCATCTTCAAACTCTTTGAGATCAATGAAATCCACCAATTTGTCAATGTGCTACTGAGTTGTGATTTCTGAAGTTCCATCAAAAAGAGGAAGCCTTTGGCCATAGTTTTGAGGTAGGGAAGCAAGTTGACCAAGTAATGCTAGAGGGGAAAACCTTGCCATGACTTCTAGAGGAATTTGTACAGGCAATACAATGAGTTGTGTTGATGGGGATGATGATATCAATGGAGGTGGTGGTGATGGATTAGCAATGAGAGATGATGTGGCTAATGTATTTAGAGGTATGCTAGAAGGAGTAGCAGTAGAAAAATTTTGAAGTTGATATTGAATGTGTGCCTTTTCGGTAGCAATCAGAAGCTGGTCAACTAGAGTTTGGAGCTTATTAAAGTTTGACCAAAGCTCATGATCATATTTAGAAAATAGGGATATAGAAGAAGGCAAGTAAGAATCAAATTTGATAGGGTCGAAGACTACTTTTGAAAAGAAAGATTCAGACTTTGATCAGAAAAGAGATAGCTCAAAATGTATATCAAAATAAAGATCTTCAATAGTAATAAATTGATCAAGAAAAGAAGTAGTTCTTACCAATTTACGAGCTCCACTTTCGGGAAGAGATATCTGAGTTTCCTTAGCACTTTCTCTGGATCATGAACAATAGGAGGTGGATTTGGGTCAATGTTGCACGGGTAGGGTAAATACCTGCACATACCCACAGTATACATTTAACACAATAATTCATCCACAACTGCTCTAGGTGTTTGACTCTACAATGGAGTCAAACCTTTAGACTATAAATGATTTGATGGCCTCTTCTATTGTTCCTTTATAGCGGAACTTCAATCACCCCGCCTAAAACCTCTATTGGGATTATATGAACCAAAAAAATTTATTTTAATCTCTTTGCCGCATATATAACCTTCTCACTTCAACCATTGGTTATCTATGTCCTTAACTCACAAAACCCAACATTCGAATTATGTTTCCTTATCAAACCCTTTACAAAGGAAAATGTCACAAACATACTCTTTCTTTGCCTTCCTTACAGTTTTGTACAGATTTTGAGGTTAAAACTTCTATCACAATCACTATCAGCTATCGGGACTTCCACAATATTAACACATATATGCCATCCCCCTTCTTTGACACCTATATCAAACTATCGAAGCAATAACACATGCTTTACATTAAAGGGCTCACACCATATAACTATCAAAAATATTAACTATTCAGGAATACAAAGGATATTCCCATCCGATCCACATAAGCTGGATTTCAAATACTATAGAACCACAACTATGACTATCGTCGAGTCCACAACTTATCACTCCACTATGCTTCCACTGCGACCTCTGCCGATTCCTAATCTATAAACCTCTGATCACTAATTAGCGCTTAATCGCTATCGATGTATCGATGTTCCTTCATACTGGCCCTTGAATAATTCAAACCACTGATGTGACTGGTTCTTCGGACCCGATAATGCTATAAATTGGTCTCCGTAATAATTCACATTTGGAACTTAGTTCCGGCTGTGTTTTGCACTAATTTTTCAGTGTAAATAGGGATTTAGGTTACGAGACTTAATCTCCAAGAATAATCCTACAATTGCGATGCTTCGCCTCCTTCTTTAAAGAAATCAACCAAACTATTGATCCATGTGATCAAACGATTCCTGTGCACTAGTATTTTGATCCCTCGCTCTTCAATTTACTTAGTTTTCTCGCTAAGTCTTCAGTTTTCCATATTTTAGCTTCACCTCAAAGGGTTTCTTCAAAGGCTTTGGGTATTTTGTTCTGCAGCTTGATTTCTCTTCTGAACTCAACTCCTCGAAATCTCAACTTCTCTTTCATTCCAGAGTGCCTCTCTGACGCTCCAATGGGAATCAAAGGTCCATTACGATTTTCTGAATCGTTCTCCTATCTGTGCTTTGCCTTCGACTGTGATTGCTTGAACAATCCTCAATGTCTCCTCTGCGTGTTCCACAAAAATCTATCTTTAAACCCCTGCCACAGAGGCTATGAGTTCACATACAAATCAACACTTAAACACACATTCAACTCTTTTGAGACATTCAGAAATGACTATGTATATATGTTAATGTAAAACACAGATTACATTTGAGACTCCTCGTCTTGCACAAGCCTGATTCTCAACATTCGTGGCCTCCTCTTTTGCATGTAAGCTTACATATGTTTATATAGAAACATTGGATCAGATCATTGAAGGGTCCAATCAATCCTCTAACAAAAGCCTAAATCTCTACATGCATGCATATGTATGTGGCAGACATTATCCATTGTAGCTTCTCTCTGTTTTAGAACAGGAAAGTCTCCTTATTGGCTCAATCGTCCATATCTGCTCTAATTAATTCCTAAAAGCTCTCTCTTGCTCCTAGAGAGTTGGATTTGACTTCTACCACTCATGTTCTCGTTTATTAATTTTGAGAGCATTTACATATTCTCCCATTATCTAATTAAATCACACTTAAAGGCCTAAATATTACATTGACTTGGAACTCAAGAAAACTATTTCCTAAAATGCATGACCCCCTCTGTCTACTATTTACAACGATTTTCCTTTGGGTGAATGCTCATGCATCAGACTCCCAAAGTAGAAAATATTCATGATCTCCTGATCATGTGTCTTCTGGTCTTTGTCTTCCTAGATCCCATACTTTGTTTTGTAACTTTCCACATGCTTTGTTCCTTTGTTGTTTTTGTGTGTCTATTGTCTTCTTCTTCTTGTCAATCAGATTCAACTTCTGATTGATCTTGCTTGCTGCTTCTACCACTTTTCTCCATTTGAATTGCTTCATCATCTGCTGCCATATTTCTTCAATTTCTATGTCCAGCATATCTTTGGGCCGGTCCATATTCTGATTTGTATTTTTGTCTCTTTCTCTTTGTTTCAGGTTCCCGTTGCTGTCTTCTATGCTGAATTTTCCTTTTCTTGCTCCAACGTTTGGTTTGCTTGCTTTACTTACTACCTCCCTATCATCCTTACCCTCTTTGATGATTAAATCATGACTGTACAACATTCTTTCCAGCAATTTAACTTCTCTGCTCCATGGATTGAATTCTTCCATAAAATCTCCTTCTTCCATCTTTATTTGGTTGTTCAGTTGTGTCGAATCTCCTCCAGCATTTGCAACAAAACCTACACACTCAAAACACTTGTTAAATTCAAAAACAAAAGGCTATTGTGCCTTCTCTTCCTTTGGCAACAATTTAGTTTGTTGCTCCATTTTCTCTTCCTCTATCAACATATCTGTATGCTGGTTCGAATTCTCAGTAGAATTCATGATACTCTCAATTAGTCTCTCTTCCACACCATATGTTCTAATGACGTCTTCCTGTTTGGTTTCACAGTAGTGAACTTCTCCTTCTTTAAGCTATTGCTAGTTATTCTCACTTTGAAATTGTTTGATTCCTATTGCCTCTTTAGAATCTCCAAACAACATCTGCTCAATCTCTTTGATCACATACTCATACTAATTCATGCATTTTAATGAACATGCAAACAAATTATTGCGTCTTCCTGTCTCCATGGCTACTTGACACACATCTCCTTCTTCAAAAATTGTAACTATAGCTTTTGTTCTATTGTCAGGTTCTCTCACTAGTTTCTCCAGCAGTTTAATTTCTTCTTCACACTTAGCAAGCATTTCATCACAATGCTCTCTTCTTCCAACTTCATCCTTCACATGTTGTGTTACAGTATTAAAATAATGTCTTCCTTTGACCCTTTTAATATCAAGGTCTTTCTATTGTAGCAAATCACTACTTCCCTCATTCAAGAGGTCTCTTCCATCATACTCTGTTCTCCTAGATTACTCCTCCAGACTTTTGACATCTTCAAAAGACTGTCCATCCTCTTCAAAACAATCCTTTGTTAGTGTTCCTTTTCCAAAGGTTAAATCCTTTGCATAGGGTTCCTCCTTCTTAACATCTTTCGGTAGATTTCCGTCTTCCCTACTATCTGTCTCAACATTTTCCATGGCTATCTCCACTATGCCTATCATCATAGTGAATTGATGATCCTTTACTATGTTTTCAGCTAACATAGTCTCTTCGTCAAGTTTGCCTTCAGTCCCTTGTTATTTACCTTCTTTGAAGGTATCTTGAAATGGTTTCTTTTATTTTGCAACATATGCCATCATACACAAACTATCAGTTTTAAAAATATAAGACCCTATGGTCTCATTTAATGGTTTAGCCATCATATCTCCTTACTGTTCTAAATCATTCATATGATTAAGAAATTCTTTGATAGTCCCTTCTTCAATCTAATCAAGCCCTTCACTTGGTTGATAGACATTTTCCTCCAGTTGCATATGAGATTTATCTATCTCATATTTTTCTAAAATAGAATTTTGATTCTGTTGGTCTTCTTCCACTTCTATGACAATATAAACAAATTGTGTTTTATTTGTTTCACTTACAAACATACACAAACTGTCAGTTTTAAAACCATCAGACCCTTTGGTCTCACTTGAAGTTTCAGTCTTCAAGTCTTCATCTTCACATTCTCCCAGAAATTCTCCTTGTTCTGGTTTACAAATGGATTCTTCAATTTCTAACTCAATTTCCTTGAGTTTTTCCTTCAGCCACTTTACTTGCTTTCGTTGTAGCCTTCTCTGCATCTCATGTCATTCCATTGGCTTCTTCCTCAAGACCCAACCTAGTCTCTGGCTTTCCTCAAGCATTCTCCTTAATGAATTGAGTTGTTCTTTTGATTCAGCAACATCTTTGTCAATTTCTTCTTGACTCATCCTCTTGCCATTTGCTTTGGCATCCTCTTTCTTATATCCTCTACTGTGGCTTCTCTCTGAACCTGTTCTATAACTATTAGTAGTCATCTTCTTCTCTTCTTTCTTCATGAGATCCTTTCCAACAAGCCTCTACAATAGCTAGTCCTCCTGGCTGCAATATTACCTCACTAAGCTCTCCTCACTCAGTCTTTTGGTAAGCATAGGTCCTTTGTTTGGAACCTCTTCTTGAGCAACACCTTTGCTCCTTCTAGGCTTCCGCAATCTCTCACTCTCTCTTGAGAATACTTCAGTTGTCCTCTCTATCCAATCTCCTATTGTATTCTTCAGGTTCACTGCCACTTCTCCTTCAAAGTGTTCTCCTTACTCTGCCTTCAAGAACTCACCTGGTTCTTCTCTCATAACTTCTCTTGCTGTCACCTGTGCATTAGTATAAAAACACACATTCTCAATTTAAAACAGAACATATTACCTACCTTCAAGATGTCAGCATGATCTTGTTTCACCCATTCTTCTGCAGTTTGAATGGATTGTCCTATGTTTTGTTTCCAAGTCCTCCTTCCTTCAAAACCTTCATTAAGAAATCTTGCTTTCTCTTTCCTTCAAGGAATCCTCAGTTCCTATCTACTCCAAGCCTTTGCTGGAACTGCTACAGTCTTCCAGAACTTCAAAAGTTCTCGTTACAGATTACAGATCGACTTTGATACCACTAATGGTGCATGGGTAGGGTAAACACCTACACATACCCACAGTATGCATTTAACACAATAATGCATCCACAATTATCCAAGGTGTCTGACTCTACAATGGAGTCAAACCTTTAGACCATAAATGGTATGATGGCCCTCTTCTATTGTTCCTTTATAATGGAACTTCAATCACCCCACCTGAAACCTCTATTGGGATTATATGAACCCAAAAACCTTAGTTTAAGCTCGTTGCCACATATATAACCTTCTCACTTCAACCATTCATTAACTACGTCTTTAACTCACAAAACCCAACATTTGAATGTTGTTTCCTTATCAAACCATTTACGAAGGAAAATGTTGCAAACATACTCTTTCTCTGCCTTACTTACGGTTTCACATAGATTCTAAGGTTAAAACCTCTATCGCAATCGTTATCGACTATTAGGACTTCCACAGTCTTAACACATATACACCATCCCCCTTCTCTGACTTTGATCTCCAACTATCAGAGAAATAACTCATGCTTTACGTTAAAAGGCCTGCACCATATAACTATTGGAAATATTAACTATTTGGGAATACAAAGGAAATTCCCCTCTGAACCACATACGCTGAATTTAAAATACTATAGAACTACAACTATTATTGTCATCAGGTCCACAAATTATCGCTCCACTATGCTTCCGCTGCGACCTCTACTGATTCTCGATCTCCAAACCTCCAATCACTGAATAGCACTTAATCGATATCAATGTATCAACGTTCCTTTATACTGGCCCTTGAATACTTCAAACCATTGATCTGATTGGTTCTCTTGACCCAATGATGCTATAAATTGGTTTGTATATTAATTCACATCCAAAACATAGTTCCGACTGTGTTTTGCAATAATTTTTTCGTGTAAACAGGGATTTAGGTTACGAGACTTACTCTCCTAGAATAGTCCCACCGATGCAATGCTTCACCTCCTTCTTCAAAGAAATCATCCAGACTATTGATCCATGTGATCAAAAAGTTCCTGTGCACTAGTATTATTATCCCTCGCTCTTCATTTTACTTAGTTTTCCTACTAATTGTTTAGTTTTCCATACTTTACATTCTCCTCAACTCGTTTCTTCAAAGGCTCCAGGAATTCTATTCCATAGCTCGATTTCTCTTATGAACTCAACTCCTCGAGCTCTCAACTTCTATTTCATTCCATAGGGTCGCTTCGATGCTTCAATGGGACTCGATGGTCCATTACGATTTTTTGAATCGTTCTCCTCTCTGTGCTTTGCCTTCGACTGCGTTTGCTCGAACAGTCCTCAATGTCTCCTCTGCGTGTTCCGCATAACTCTATCTATAACCCCCTATCACAGAGCCTACAAGTTCACATACAAATCAACACTTAAACATGCATTCAACTCTTTTGAAACATTTAGAAATGACTCTGTATATATATTAATGTAAAACACAGATTACAATTAAGACTCCTCGTCTCGCACAGGCCTGATTCTCAACATTCATGGCTTCCTCTTCTGCCAGTAGGCTTACATATATTTATATAGAAACATTGGGTCGGATCATTGAAGGGTTCGATTAATCCTCTGACAGAAGCCTAAAGCTCTACGTGCATGCATATGTATGTGGCAGACTTTATCCACTCTAGCTTTTGTCTGTTTTAAAACAAAAAAGTCTCCTTATCAGCTTAATGGTCCATATCTACTCTAATGAATTCCTAAAATCTCTCTCTTGCTCCTAGAGAGTTGGATTTGAATTCTACCAATCATGTTCTCAATTATTTATTTTGATATTCTCCCATTATCTAATTAAATCACACTTAAAGGTCTAAATATTACAATGACTTGGAACTTAGGAAAACTATTTCTTAAAATGTGTGACCCCCTATGTTGACTATTTACAACGATTTTCCTTTTAGTGAATGCTCCTGCATCAGTTGGGGTTTGACCTCGTGTGTCTTTTAGGAGCCAAAATATTACACCTTAACTTAATGTGATTTATATCAACCTTCTTCGACTATTGGAACTTGTCACCCACCAAACTAGTCTAGAATGTAGTTGGAGAACTATCACTCATTTCCCTGACAACGGTGCCAAAATGTTATCCTCCAGAATATCCCAAGGATGAGAAAGGAGATCGAAGGAGGTAACCTCAAACCACTTAGGGTTCATCATCTAGCCCTGCTAAACTAGAGAGGGCTCTCTCTATAAATCTCACAGCCAAATATTACTGGAGTGGGAAAAAGATACTAGGCCGGGTATTTTCAGTTCTAGGGTTTTGAAATTTAGGATTTTGTTGGATGAGGAGTCAAAATAAAGGAATTAGGTGAGATGTCAAGGCTTCAGTTGCAAGAGACAAAGTGGAATAGGGTAGGTATGCTTCTGTGATACTTTGAGGCTTTATCGATGTAGTGTACGGTGGAAAAGAAAAGATTCAAAATGAGCATGGAAAGCATGAATTCATTTATCAAAAGATAGGTAACATAAAAATGAAATTCCTAACAAAACAAAGCTTAAGTTTAGGAATTTTGTTTAAAACCTCTTAGGAAAATCACTAAAGAGCATAAATCTGGAAAGAAGCTAAAATTATCATTCATATAAGATATTAGCAGAAGAAAAACATTATCACAAACTCATACCACAAGAATTCCTAGATAATAAGTACAACTCATCTTCAATTTCTAATAAAATATAATCAATACAAGCTCCAAGCCTTTCACTCACTCATGTCCAACCACTAATACTTCAAAATATAAAGTATTTATGCAATGCTTTACCAGAAAATATCTTGAAACAAACTTCAATATTTATTACAAAAATTCATAAAAATATATCAAACTACTAAAAATATCATTTGGCTAAGCTCCGGTACTAGTTTGGGCATTCTGGTGTAACTCAGGCCTTGAGTAAACACTTTTTTTAACCCTATTAGTTGATGAATTGCACTGTTATTCCACTTTTTCTACATTATATTTAAGAGGTGGTGAAATAAGTGATCTGGTGCTCTATGAATGGAGGCTGAGTCTTTCAATTGAGAAATTACATGAAAGACAACGAGAATTCACATTTGAGGGCATGAAAAAATGAACTGATATTGAGCATCAGGAAGAAGTATGAGCTGTCAATTTGAGCTGTGTGATTTAGGCTGATTATATTTGGGTCATTGATCCTATTCGATTATATATCACAATCACAATAGGGATGGGGGGATCATAACCATGTCCCATAGGGTTTTGCTGATGGACTGTACCTGAAACTTTATTAAGAACAACTTTATAATTTATTGCATCCATTTGGGGCTTTCCATATCGCAATCAAAATCGAGAGGAAGGACCATGCAGGGAAATAACTTTAGATGGGTGCGATCGTCAAGGGTCAGGACTCGTAGTCGAGGGACGAGACTCATGGATCGTACTTATCGAAAAGCGGGGTCAATTTTGGAATGCGGGATCAATTGCGGGATGGGCCAATTGCAAGATAGGCCAGGTTGTGGGATATCACAATCACAATCAGGAAGGGATGAGGAGCATTATTTTATAGTTCATGTGATATGTGCCGATTGTGGGCTCCGGACTTTAAAGGGATTTCAATATAGTTTAAATGGGTGTGGCTAGACTTAAAATAATTAGACTTTCGGCTAGAGTTAATACAAATCGAATTTCAGCTAGAGTTTGAATTTTAAAAGGGATTTCAATATAGTTTCAATGTATAACAATGGAAATGCGGTTAAAGAAATATATAAAGAGTTTTGGGATAAGACTAGAGTTTGGGAATTACTATGCAATATGAGTGTTTCAAAGGGAAAAATGGTTTTTAGATTGAATGAGGGGATTTATGAAGAAATTTTGAGGGGGTATGTGGAGTATGAATGAGAATGTTAAAACAAACTAAAATCTCCTTCAACATATTTTCCCCCTAGTTACTACTCCAATAATGATTAACCATAAGTAATATCATGACTTGTTTTGACCATTTCATTGACTTGACCTATTGATGACATCTAATGGTGTATGAAACAAACCATGAGAGGAGACTGAGATGGTGATCAAAACATTTTACTGATGACTTGTCATAATGAGTGATGACATAATCAAAATGGCATTGGACAATGAAATACAGGGAGTAGTAACATACCTAGACAAACTAACCAGTGATCAAATTTTATTTGAAAATATAACAATTTTACCTAATAAACCTATCAACAACTTTGAAAGAGTACATTTGATCACTAGTGACTCGCAACTGATAGACATTAACAATATATTCAATCGCCAAGAAGGGTGTCTTGAATTATATATATTGAAATCTTGGTTGGTTATCTTTCTATCTCTCTCTGACTACATTAGTTTCTCTCTCTCAATATGTAGACATGCTTCTATTTTCTACATTTATAAGTCTTAGTTCTACCTTTCCATCTACTCTTTCTCTACTAATTCACTTGCAATTATATTATTCCCTTTGTGTTGGAATAGTGTGAGCACTCAACCTTTACATTGTAGGTGTAACCATCGAGGTGGGCGAGGTGGTTATGGAAGCGAGTGTGGTTGTCTCCTCATAATAGTAATCATGCCCAAGTATAGGAATATGAACCATGAAAATTTATTATGTTGTTGTTCCTCCTGAGATCTTAGCAAAGATTTGATTCCCAAAGGCCCAACCTTATGATGAACATCTTGTTTTTTTAGTATCAACCATTATTGTGTATGTTTCCCATGGATTTTGTGGCCCTAGCCACACTCGAGGAAGATGGAAACAATATATGAGCTCGATAACTTTCCATTGGCAAATCATAGTTGTTCTTGGTACAATATTAAGGTGAAGCAAGAGGAATAATATGATATATATGATGCATTAAATGATATTAAACATGCTTAGGGATTTTAATGTTCATGTCTACAAAGTTTAGATGCGCACCTAGCTCAAATTGAGAGCCACCTCCAGTGTGAGCTTAAGCCACCAACTCATCTCAGTTCGAGTGTGAAAGATCTTGCGCATGTTACCTCCTCACATTCTTGAGTTTTGATGTTTTTCAAAGATATTTTACATGACTTATAGTTAATTTTGTACTCTTATAACTTTTTCTCATAAGGTTGTCAGTATATCTAGGTTCCATAGATGTAGATTAAGCAGATACTATCTTCGTTAAGCTCATAAATCATGAACAAATGGCATATGTATGTCGATCTTTTGAATTTTTGAGGCAAAACAAACTGAATCATTCAAAACAAAAAAATGCTATTATATATCTATATATATATACTCACGTTTGAGTACAAGAAACGTGTATAATTCTTATACTTTGAAGAATATTTCAATAGAAGACATAAATAAAGTAGTTGAATATTCATGATAGCTAATTTATTTCAATATTAATTATTTTATAAGTATCTATAGAGAAAGTAAAAAAATTATATGTTTTAATGTTGACTATTATATAATATTTCAATACACAAATATAAGAAATTATGAAAAGCCAAAAAAGTCAATTATTTTCTA
>APFE031085380.1:8712-20076 GCA_000404065.3 Pinus taeda | reverse complement strand
CTTCGTCAAGTTTGCCTTCAGTCCCTTGTTATTTACCTTCTTTGAAGGTATCTTGAAATGGTTTCTTTTATTTTGCAACATATGCCATCATACACAAACTATCAGTTTTAAAAATATAAGACCCTATGGTCTCATTTAATGGTTTAGCCATCATATCTCCTTACTGTTCTAAATCATTCATATGATTAAGAAATTCTTTGATAGTCCCTTCTTCAATCTAATCAAGCCCTTCACTTGGTTGATAGACATTTTCCTCCAGTTGCATATGAGATTTATCTATCTCATATTTTTCTAAAATAGAATTTTGATTCTGTTGGTCTTCTTCCACTTCTATGACAATATAAACAAATTGTGTTTTATTTGTTTCACTTACAAACATACACAAACTGTCAGTTTTAAAACCATCAGACCCTTTGGTCTCACTTGAAGTTTCAGTCTTCAAGTCTTCATCTTCACATTCTCCCAGAAATTCTCCTTGTTCTGGTTTACAAATGGATTCTTCAATTTCTAACTCAATTTCCTTGAGTTTTTCCTTCAGCCACTTTACTTGCTTTCGTTGTAGCCTTCTCTGCATCTCATGTCATTCCATTGGCTTCTTCCTCAAGACCCAACCTAGTCTCTGGCTTTCCTCAAGCATTCTCCTTAATGAATTGAGTTGTTCTTTTGATTCAGCAACATCTTTGTCAATTTCTTCTTGACTCATCCTCTTGCCATTTGCTTTGGCATCCTCTTTCTTATATCCTCTACTGTGGCTTCTCTCTGAACCTGTTCTATAACTATTAGTAGTCATCTTCTTCTCTTCTTTCTTCATGAGATCCTTTCCAACAAGCCTCTACAATAGCTAGTCCTCCTGGCTGCAATATTACCTCACTAAGCTCTCCTCACTCAGTCTTTTGGTAAGCATAGGTCCTTTGTTTGGAACCTCTTCTTGAGCAACACCTTTGCTCCTTCTAGGCTTCCGCAATCTCTCACTCTCTCTTGAGAATACTTCAGTTGTCCTCTCTATCCAATCTCCTATTGTATTCTTCAGGTTCACTGCCACTTCTCCTTCAAAGTGTTCTCCTTACTCTGCCTTCAAGAACTCACCTGGTTCTTCTCTCATAACTTCTCTTGCTGTCACCTGTGCATTAGTATAAAAACACACATTCTCAATTTAAAACAGAACATATTACCTACCTTCAAGATGTCAGCATGATCTTGTTTCACCCATTCTTCTGCAGTTTGAATGGATTGTCCTATGTTTTGTTTCCAAGTCCTCCTTCCTTCAAAACCTTCATTAAGAAATCTTGCTTTCTCTTTCCTTCAAGGAATCCTCAGTTCCTATCTACTCCAAGCCTTTGCTGGAACTGCTACAGTCTTCCAGAACTTCAAAAGTTCTCGTTACAGATTACAGATCGACTTTGATACCACTAATGGTGCATGGGTAGGGTAAACACCTACACATACCCACAGTATGCATTTAACACAATAATGCATCCACAATTATCCAAGGTGTCTGACTCTACAATGGAGTCAAACCTTTAGACCATAAATGGTATGATGGCCCTCTTCTATTGTTCCTTTATAATGGAACTTCAATCACCCCACCTGAAACCTCTATTGGGATTATATGAACCCAAAAACCTTAGTTTAAGCTCGTTGCCACATATATAACCTTCTCACTTCAACCATTCATTAACTACGTCTTTAACTCACAAAACCCAACATTTGAATGTTGTTTCCTTATCAAACCATTTACGAAGGAAAATGTTGCAAACATACTCTTTCTCTGCCTTACTTACGGTTTCACATAGATTCTAAGGTTAAAACCTCTATCGCAATCGTTATCGACTATTAGGACTTCCACAGTCTTAACACATATACACCATCCCCCTTCTCTGACTTTGATCTCCAACTATCAGAGAAATAACTCATGCTTTACGTTAAAAGGCCTGCACCATATAACTATTGGAAATATTAACTATTTGGGAATACAAAGGAAATTCCCCTCTGAACCACATACGCTGAATTTAAAATACTATAGAACTACAACTATTATTGTCATCAGGTCCACAAATTATCGCTCCACTATGCTTCCGCTGCGACCTCTACTGATTCTCGATCTCCAAACCTCCAATCACTGAATAGCACTTAATCGATATCAATGTATCAACGTTCCTTTATACTGGCCCTTGAATACTTCAAACCATTGATCTGATTGGTTCTCTTGACCCAATGATGCTATAAATTGGTTTGTATATTAATTCACATCCAAAACATAGTTCCGACTGTGTTTTGCAATAATTTTTTCGTGTAAACAGGGATTTAGGTTACGAGACTTACTCTCCTAGAATAGTCCCACCGATGCAATGCTTCACCTCCTTCTTCAAAGAAATCATCCAGACTATTGATCCATGTGATCAAAAAGTTCCTGTGCACTAGTATTATTATCCCTCGCTCTTCATTTTACTTAGTTTTCCTACTAATTGTTTAGTTTTCCATACTTTACATTCTCCTCAACTCGTTTCTTCAAAGGCTCCAGGAATTCTATTCCATAGCTCGATTTCTCTTATGAACTCAACTCCTCGAGCTCTCAACTTCTATTTCATTCCATAGGGTCGCTTCGATGCTTCAATGGGACTCGATGGTCCATTACGATTTTTTGAATCGTTCTCCTCTCTGTGCTTTGCCTTCGACTGCGTTTGCTCGAACAGTCCTCAATGTCTCCTCTGCGTGTTCCGCATAACTCTATCTATAACCCCCTATCACAGAGCCTACAAGTTCACATACAAATCAACACTTAAACATGCATTCAACTCTTTTGAAACATTTAGAAATGACTCTGTATATATATTAATGTAAAACACAGATTACAATTAAGACTCCTCGTCTCGCACAGGCCTGATTCTCAACATTCATGGCTTCCTCTTCTGCCAGTAGGCTTACATATATTTATATAGAAACATTGGGTCGGATCATTGAAGGGTTCGATTAATCCTCTGACAGAAGCCTAAAGCTCTACGTGCATGCATATGTATGTGGCAGACTTTATCCACTCTAGCTTTTGTCTGTTTTAAAACAAAAAAGTCTCCTTATCAGCTTAATGGTCCATATCTACTCTAATGAATTCCTAAAATCTCTCTCTTGCTCCTAGAGAGTTGGATTTGAATTCTACCAATCATGTTCTCAATTATTTATTTTGATATTCTCCCATTATCTAATTAAATCACACTTAAAGGTCTAAATATTACAATGACTTGGAACTTAGGAAAACTATTTCTTAAAATGTGTGACCCCCTATGTTGACTATTTACAACGATTTTCCTTTTAGTGAATGCTCCTGCATCAGTTGGGGTTTGACCTCGTGTGTCTTTTAGGAGCCAAAATATTACACCTTAACTTAATGTGATTTATATCAACCTTCTTCGACTATTGGAACTTGTCACCCACCAAACTAGTCTAGAATGTAGTTGGAGAACTATCACTCATTTCCCTGACAACGGTGCCAAAATGTTATCCTCCAGAATATCCCAAGGATGAGAAAGGAGATCGAAGGAGGTAACCTCAAACCACTTAGGGTTCATCATCTAGCCCTGCTAAACTAGAGAGGGCTCTCTCTATAAATCTCACAGCCAAATATTACTGGAGTGGGAAAAAGATACTAGGCCGGGTATTTTCAGTTCTAGGGTTTTGAAATTTAGGATTTTGTTGGATGAGGAGTCAAAATAAAGGAATTAGGTGAGATGTCAAGGCTTCAGTTGCAAGAGACAAAGTGGAATAGGGTAGGTATGCTTCTGTGATACTTTGAGGCTTTATCGATGTAGTGTACGGTGGAAAAGAAAAGATTCAAAATGAGCATGGAAAGCATGAATTCATTTATCAAAAGATAGGTAACATAAAAATGAAATTCCTAACAAAACAAAGCTTAAGTTTAGGAATTTTGTTTAAAACCTCTTAGGAAAATCACTAAAGAGCATAAATCTGGAAAGAAGCTAAAATTATCATTCATATAAGATATTAGCAGAAGAAAAACATTATCACAAACTCATACCACAAGAATTCCTAGATAATAAGTACAACTCATCTTCAATTTCTAATAAAATATAATCAATACAAGCTCCAAGCCTTTCACTCACTCATGTCCAACCACTAATACTTCAAAATATAAAGTATTTATGCAATGCTTTACCAGAAAATATCTTGAAACAAACTTCAATATTTATTACAAAAATTCATAAAAATATATCAAACTACTAAAAATATCATTTGGCTAAGCTCCGGTACTAGTTTGGGCATTCTGGTGTAACTCAGGCCTTGAGTAAACACTTTTTTTAACCCTATTAGTTGATGAATTGCACTGTTATTCCACTTTTTCTACATTATATTTAAGAGGTGGTGAAATAAGTGATCTGGTGCTCTATGAATGGAGGCTGAGTCTTTCAATTGAGAAATTACATGAAAGACAACGAGAATTCACATTTGAGGGCATGAAAAAATGAACTGATATTGAGCATCAGGAAGAAGTATGAGCTGTCAATTTGAGCTGTGTGATTTAGGCTGATTATATTTGGGTCATTGATCCTATTCGATTATATATCACAATCACAATAGGGATGGGGGGATCATAACCATGTCCCATAGGGTTTTGCTGATGGACTGTACCTGAAACTTTATTAAGAACAACTTTATAATTTATTGCATCCATTTGGGGCTTTCCATATCGCAATCAAAATCGAGAGGAAGGACCATGCAGGGAAATAACTTTAGATGGGTGCGATCGTCAAGGGTCAGGACTCGTAGTCGAGGGACGAGACTCATGGATCGTACTTATCGAAAAGCGGGGTCAATTTTGGAATGCGGGATCAATTGCGGGATGGGCCAATTGCAAGATAGGCCAGGTTGTGGGATATCACAATCACAATCAGGAAGGGATGAGGAGCATTATTTTATAGTTCATGTGATATGTGCCGATTGTGGGCTCCGGACTTTAAAGGGATTTCAATATAGTTTAAATGGGTGTGGCTAGACTTAAAATAATTAGACTTTCGGCTAGAGTTAATACAAATCGAATTTCAGCTAGAGTTTGAATTTTAAAAGGGATTTCAATATAGTTTCAATGTATAACAATGGAAATGCGGTTAAAGAAATATATAAAGAGTTTTGGGATAAGACTAGAGTTTGGGAATTACTATGCAATATGAGTGTTTCAAAGGGAAAAATGGTTTTTAGATTGAATGAGGGGATTTATGAAGAAATTTTGAGGGGGTATGTGGAGTATGAATGAGAATGTTAAAACAAACTAAAATCTCCTTCAACATATTTTCCCCCTAGTTACTACTCCAATAATGATTAACCATAAGTAATATCATGACTTGTTTTGACCATTTCATTGACTTGACCTATTGATGACATCTAATGGTGTATGAAACAAACCATGAGAGGAGACTGAGATGGTGATCAAAACATTTTACTGATGACTTGTCATAATGAGTGATGACATAATCAAAATGGCATTGGACAATGAAATACAGGGAGTAGTAACATACCTAGACAAACTAACCAGTGATCAAATTTTATTTGAAAATATAACAATTTTACCTAATAAACCTATCAACAACTTTGAAAGAGTACATTTGATCACTAGTGACTCGCAACTGATAGACATTAACAATATATTCAATCGCCAAGAAGGGTGTCTTGAATTATATATATTGAAATCTTGGTTGGTTATCTTTCTATCTCTCTCTGACTACATTAGTTTCTCTCTCTCAATATGTAGACATGCTTCTATTTTCTACATTTATAAGTCTTAGTTCTACCTTTCCATCTACTCTTTCTCTACTAATTCACTTGCAATTATATTATTCCCTTTGTGTTGGAATAGTGTGAGCACTCAACCTTTACATTGTAGGTGTAACCATCGAGGTGGGCGAGGTGGTTATGGAAGCGAGTGTGGTTGTCTCCTCATAATAGTAATCATGCCCAAGTATAGGAATATGAACCATGAAAATTTATTATGTTGTTGTTCCTCCTGAGATCTTAGCAAAGATTTGATTCCCAAAGGCCCAACCTTATGATGAACATCTTGTTTTTTTAGTATCAACCATTATTGTGTATGTTTCCCATGGATTTTGTGGCCCTAGCCACACTCGAGGAAGATGGAAACAATATATGAGCTCGATAACTTTCCATTGGCAAATCATAGTTGTTCTTGGTACAATATTAAGGTGAAGCAAGAGGAATAATATGATATATATGATGCATTAAATGATATTAAACATGCTTAGGGATTTTAATGTTCATGTCTACAAAGTTTAGATGCGCACCTAGCTCAAATTGAGAGCCACCTCCAGTGTGAGCTTAAGCCACCAACTCATCTCAGTTCGAGTGTGAAAGATCTTGCGCATGTTACCTCCTCACATTCTTGAGTTTTGATGTTTTTCAAAGATATTTTACATGACTTATAGTTAATTTTGTACTCTTATAACTTTTTCTCATAAGGTTGTCAGTATATCTAGGTTCCATAGATGTAGATTAAGCAGATACTATCTTCGTTAAGCTCATAAATCATGAACAAATGGCATATGTATGTCGATCTTTTGAATTTTTGAGGCAAAACAAACTGAATCATTCAAAACAAAAAAATGCTATTATATATCTATATATATATACTCACGTTTGAGTACAAGAAACGTGTATAATTCTTATACTTTGAAGAATATTTCAATAGAAGACATAAATAAAGTAGTTGAATATTCATGATAGCTAATTTATTTCAATATTAATTATTTTATAAGTATCTATTGAGAAAGTATATAATATAATATATATTATATATATATATATAAATATGTTGACCACAGTATAAATTTCAATACACAAATACAAGAAATATTGAAAAGCAAAAAAAATAAAATTATTTCTAGAACTGAAATGTGTAATTGATAATATAAAATAATATATGACAATTAGAAAATATTAATAATAAAAAAAGATAATAGAATTTTTAAAATAACTTATGCATATATTATATAAAACTATTGAAAAAAATAAAATTTTATGATTAAAACATTTCAAATAATTTTACTATTCTACACTTTAAGTTTTCAACACTTGATTTTAAATCATATAAAATAAACCAATATATATTGATTTGAACATGAACTAGAAGAGATCAAATTTTTCTGTTTAACATTTGCATTATAAAAAAAATCGTACCTAATAAAATTTCATCTTCCTAAATGCATGCTAGATCTACCCCATTCATGATTAAATGAATCCATATTTTTTATAATAGTTTTAGGCTGAAATCACATCATGGTTCATTTCTCTACCCGAGTTTCACACCAACCAGTGTGGTTTATGGTCAAGACAAGTTGAAGAACCAGATCATGGATCTCTCTACTTATAGTGATCATGGTTCTCTCTAATTATAGTGCAGCCATGATCTAGTTCTTCAACTTGTCCTCACGATTAGCTTGTTGGCTTGAAAAGTATGGACAAATGAATTAGTATGTGATTTCGGCCTAAAACTATTCTAAAAATTTTTGATATGAATCACTAAAACCTAAATTCAACCACTGAATCCATATTGATAAATGGCTAAAATATCCAAACCCAAACGTTAAATTCTCTCGAAAAAAATACCGAGAGAGATTTTCCTACCTCATTTTTTTCTTCACGAACAAACAAATCATCATCGGAGCATTGCAGTTCCTTCTTATCACAGGTCTCCTAATTTCTATCTAGCGGGAGAAGACAAATCTGGATAATTGCATGTCTCACGGGAAAATAATTTGTGCGTGTACTAATGGTACCGCCGGAAAACTCTTTGTCTCGTTTTGTAAGTGCGACATTATAGATTAGTTGCTGTCAATTTCAAGGAAAACATTTCTGTGTGCACATGATTTTATATAAAGCTCGTCCGTATCCACTAAGGGCGTCGATGTTTTCAAAACAGTTTCCCTTCATTTAGATTCTTGTTCTTCAGTTCCTGTCACATAATTTTAATCATAAACATTTGTCCAGTACGGATTATATGCTTTGACGTTGATTAGAAAACTTTATTGAAATTTTGAATGAAAGCATATACAAAATCATACATGTAATATTTTATCTTATCTTCATAGCATCAAATATTTATATGTATCTTTTTGCTTTTCCTTGTTAATTTGTTGATTGCAAATGTAGAACAGTAAAATTTAAATGATCAACAAGCTATCTTGTGGCCTAAAACTACTCTAAAATTCTTCATGATATGTATTAAAATTAGGTGGTGTATAAAGATTCTATCTCTCAGCATATTGCTCCAGTCGATCTAAAGGTTCAAAAGTGAGAATAACGTGATAACATAAAACAGCTAGAAGTCAAACATTAGGCACATTAGTTGTATCTTTGAAAAGCTCATATATGAAAATAAAACCATGGAATTGACTGAGGTGAAAGGATCTTTAATTGATATGATATAAGAAAAAAAACTTTATATAGAATTTGTAATTTTCATTATGGATTAATTCGTTTATTGGATTTAGTTTCCATTTAATTCTCGGTTGAAACCCAATTGAAAAGACTGTCAGTAAAATTCACCTAGGAAAATCGCATAGAAACTATTTAAGAAAAAAATGTTGAAATGTTCAATAGTTTTTCTTCTTGATGGTTAAGATATGGCTTTTTTCCCATGCTTGTATATTTTTGGATGATACATCACTTTTAGGCCTTCAACATTGGCGTGAGTTGAGCATTGACATGCAAAGCTCCTTGTAGTTTATAGACGACGAAAAGGGTCAGCTTTGCTATTAGTTGGGCATACGGGGGCAAGAGTAACGTGCTAATTTAACAAAGCGGGTTCAGTTTCTGATATCATTGCAATACGAATTCGTTTGTGGGATAGTGATTTATAATCAAACTTCCGTTAAATTTTTTCCATTTGTCTAAATTTTTTCATTTAATTAGAAAAGTAATGTTTACTAAAAAAGACTTTTACTGGATAAAAGCGTAAAATTTTTCTACTTCAATCTTCAAAAATAAATACATAATATATTTTGAGGGGTATAGAAGGATGGATGCCATATCTGGGTTCTTGCTAGAGAGCTGGTTGTCTCCATTGCCAATTTTTTAAGCTTATTCTAGATTCTAGTTTCTTACGCCCGTTGTCTCTATTGCCACTTTTTTTTTGCAAAAACCAAGCATTTGCAAATCATAGTTCTTACCACTCAGAAGTTAGGGGTTCTTAGCACGCTTGCTATCCGTGCTGTGAGAATATATGATGAAAAGAGCTTGGAAAAGGAGAAGGCTCATCTCCTAGATGTCTTTGTGAAAAATGGTTACTGTAGACACCTAGGATAGAAAGCCTTCCTCAAGGCCCATAAAGAGCCTTCAATCCATAAGGATCCTAAAGATCGTGTCACAGGGGTTCACCTGCCTTACATCCAAGGAACCACTCACAAGATTGCGAGGATTCTAAATAAGCATAATGTTCCCGCAACCTTTAGTCCTCTTAATACCATCAGTGGCACCCTTAGGTCTGTGAAAGATCCTATCGATCCTAAAGACATGAAGGGCGTCTATGTCATTCCGTGTTCCTCTCCGACACCATATATTGGTGAGACCGGTAGCTCTATCAATCAAAGGATTAACGAGCACTCGACGGACTTAAGGCATGGAAGGGCCAAGTCCTTGGCCCTTGCAGAACATGCCGAGAAGACTAGACATCATGTCTTTATTGAAGAGGCTCGCGTCACCCTTAGGTCTGTGAAAGATCCTATCGATCCTAAAGACATGAAGGGCGTCTATGCCATTCCGTGTTCCTCTCCGACACCATATATTGGTGAGACCGGTAGCTCTATCAATCAAAGGATTAACGAGCACTCAACGGACTTAAGGCATGGAAGGGCCAAGTCCTCGGCCCTTGCAGAACATGCCGAGAAGACTAGACATCATGTATTTATTGAAGAGGCTCGTGTCATTGCAAAGGTTGCGCAGTTTCACCATTGGAAGTTTAGAGAGGCCCTGGAAATTGAAAAAATGCCTAGTAAGCTTAATAGGGATGACGGTTGGAAGATTAGCAGTTGCTGGATCCCAACCCTGTCTTCCAAGCCTCCTCATTCCTACTTCTCTTTGGTTTCATGATCCTCCCCTTTTCCGGTGGGTTATTAATTTTAAGTGTCTTTTTTGACCCCTTTCCTTGAAAGCGGAATTTTCCGGATGTTGGAGTATAGCGTAGGCTTTTTTGTGCTAGCAATAGGAGCCTTAAATTTCTATTGTATTGTGGTCTTCGATTTCTTTACATTAGGATAGTAGGGTATAGTTTGATTAGTATAACTAAAATACGAATTAGAGTTTCTTCATTTTAATACAGTTCTAGGTTGTTTTGAAAAAATTTAATAAGAACATTTTATTCTAATAAGTAATGCGCATCCTAATAAAGTGGTAAATACTAATTAGCTAAATATGATAGAAATTTTTTTGCATAAGGTATTAAGGAAAATATATATGAATAAGATTTAATTAGATTAAGGAATGGAAATTAAATAAATATATTGAACTAGGCTCAAGATTAAAATAATAATGGGTATATAATAAAGAGATTACCATTAGATTGTAGTATTTAAATAAATAATATTTAGTAATAATGTTATTATTATATAAGGGTAATGGTAGATAAATATATTAATATTGTAATAATAATATTCACATTAATAGTGGAAATAAATAATATTATATTTATATTTATATTATTTATAATATTATAAACAATAATTTAGTTAAATGGGTAGATAAGAGAAATATTAACATTTCATGTATTGGTAAACATTGATATTAGTAATAGTATTGAGAATGATAAAAAAAGTTTTTAAGGTAAGTACATATTAAAGAATAAATAAATAGATTAATAAAATAAAAAGTTCAAGTTTTTTAAAAGAATATTTACCATGTTATTCTATTAAGTAATACTCATCCTAATAGAATATTAATAATATATTAGGTAGATAGGATTAATAAATGTTTGCATAGGTTATTAAGAAATATATGCTAATAAATATATTAATAAGATAATATTAAGTTCTAAATTTAAAAATAATAGGTATATTACCATTGGATTTTTAAATAGATAATATTTATTATTAGGGGTAATGGTATTAATATTGTAATGATAATATTTATGTTAATAGCGGAGATTTAATATTATAATTTATTATGAGTTAACTGGAGATAATGGAATTTTACCATTTTGTTTCTCAACCCAATTTATGGGTAAATATCGATATTATTAGTAATGATTTTTGAGGTAAATATATATTAAAATAAATAAATACATTAATAGTAATTAAATTAGGTTCTTGATTTAGAAATAATTATTAATTTTATTAATATTATATAATCATA